>JAQFVV010000624.1:155000-321033 GCA_028023455.1 Epiperipatus broadwayi
TTTAGTACGTTTTTATTTTTACTAACGGGGGGGGGGGGTTGAAGCAGTCGTTTCACAATGGCAATGCATTAAATGAGATAGAGAAAATAAAAAACAAACAAAAATAATAATATTATAGATTATAAACTATTAATTAGTTGTCAAGCGTTGTTAGCCGAGATGTCATCGCACATCGCCTTGCAAGCAAGTAGTTGGGTGGGTTCGCGTGCCGGCCGATGATATGACATATGAGAAAAAAACAACTATTAATTAGTTTTTAATAATAATCAACCCACAAAATATTGTTACATAACTAGTAATTCTTAAGATATTAAATTATGATATTTAATTTAATTATTATTAGAAGACCTCTTCACAGAGGGTTAATTTTCTACCTTAATCATTGAAACAATGCTAGATGTACATTTTTTTTTTAAAAAATAAACGTTATTAATTACAAATTATGTATAAGTATTAACATATGTACAGGAGAATTTTTTTTTTAATATGGCATAAGATGCACGGCTTATAAAATAAAGTCATTATGACTAGGATTTGAAGTCAGATAAAATGATTCAGTTTTAAAGTATCATTTTATATCATTTTAAAATAATGAACTACTAAGAAAAATATTGTTCTGTCAAATTTTTCTTATAGTATTTCTGGATATATATTTTAGGACATATATATTATAGCACTCTTTATTATTATTATTTTTAGAACATTATATTTTTTGTTGTCGAAAATTACAGAAAAGCGAGCAAGCAACATGGTTTTAATAATGTGAATAATTACTATGGCATTATATGGGGAAAAAATAATATTTTTCTCAAGCAATTCTTTTAGATTAATTATTTGTTTGTAAAATACGAAGTGTCGTAAAGATGAGAAGTATGGAAATGTTTCAAAAATGTGTATCAAATCTTCTGGTTTGACAATTACACAAGATATATATATATATATGTTTCATATCCGTAAATTAAAAATCACGAAGAAATTTTAAATTTAAAAGATTTCATTTAAATATTTTTAATGAATAAAAACTATAGAAATATTTTTATATGCACAGGTAAATGTATAAAGTATGATTAATTATAAAGTTAATTAAATCATTTTAGAACAAAATATTTACCAAAAGTTATAAAAGTTATTTAAGTCTAAATTCAGTCTAAAAGCATATTACAAAACAAAAGGTGTTCTCGTCAACAGTTAAATGTGGGAATGACATCCATAGAAATTAATTAAAATGCTTGTAAACAAATCGAACAATTAACTTTTTAAGAATATAAATATCTGACGTAAGGTAATTAAAACTAGGCTGTTATTTTGTAAGCCCAAGTCAAAAATAAAAACATCTGCAAATAAGTTATTGGGCAAATATTCCCAGGTCACAACAGATTCTCTGGAGTTATCTATAGCCAATAGATCAAAAGATCTAAAAGACCGAGCGATGGATCTGAATTTTATTGATAAGCTAATTACAGAGACTATAAATGGTGCTTATTATTAAATCCAAAATTGTAAAAGAATTCCGATTCCATTGTTCTTCATCTGTTGATACTCTTCAAGTTGTTATTATTCTGCTAGTCAATTATTCTTCCATTATTTTGCCATATGCTTTAGTTATTATGCTATTCTCAGCTAAAACTTTATGATTATAGTTGTTTGTGAATGTGAACCAATAGTATGCAGAAGTAAAAAAGCCTTTACCTGCTTTAAACTATCAAGTCGGCAGAGTGCAAGCTGGAAACCTCATCGCTGAGACCGAAAAAAGAAGTCAACAAGTGAAGAAATTATCCATGTGTCCACTATGTATCCAACTGAGATGAGTAAAAGTCTGATGCCCAGAGCCACAGGGAGTACCAGCCATTAAATAGAGATGAAATTACTGCTGAATCATTTTAATAAAGTCTAAATGGTGATGTAAACCTACCACCATAGTTAAAATTCAATGAATAGACTCCGCAAAAATAAACTAATGCCTAAAAACTGAACGTGAATGAAAGAATAAATATAATTTTAAACTTATCTTTAGTTAATTATTATTTATCTCCTATTTAATGAAATGTCAGTAAATAGTTATTTATTTAATCTGTTTATGAGCAGGTATGGCAAAAAATTAAAGTTTATTCTATTTATCACATTACAATTTAGTCGGCACGATAATTGTATAAAATTATTTTATAAAAGTTAATTAGCTTGTAATCATAATCTCTTGCCGTGCTATTAAATATTTGTATGTTAATTAATCAGTTATTTCCACTTTATTTAAAATAGGAATAATATGTTCAACCAGCCAGTTAATAAAGTATGAATGGAGTTCAATCATGCTGCAGAGACAAGATAGATTAAGGTTGTATCTAATAGGTTTCCATTTGAGTGAGCTGCAGTTTTGTTTTTGAAGTAATATTATTGATAAAAATATATGGTTGCCAATTCGTCAATTCGGGCTATGCTATTATATATGAAACTCATTTATATGAAACATATTAATGATTGTAAAACCATTTGTGACTACTGATTCCTCTCTTCATTGATAGTCTGGGATAGTAATGTGCAGGAGATGAAAGTGTCCTGTTGTATATTATCTGCTTTATTTTATACATTTTGTAGTGATATGTTTGTGACTGCCACTCACACATATGTGGTTTAAAATACTCTTTAAGAAATATCTCTCACTAAAAGTTTAATTACTACTGTATGTATATAATATATACATGTATTGTTTCTTGTTCAGAAACTATTGTAGTACAGGTGTTATTTCCTATATTTTACAATTATTTTATTATTTTAATTGCTTGCTAATATCACGGCCTGAAGTTGATTACAGCAGTCAATTATTAAATTAAATCATTCTGAGTTTATAATATTGTATTATCCTCATTTGCAAGGTCATTTAGTCTTAGAATATGGGTGATGAGATGCTCCAGTGATTAGGAGTTTATGCAGTTGATTGGGATCCATTCAAAAACAACTAATGATAATATTATTCTAAATGTATGGTTATCAAATATTAATTGCTTAAAAATATTTAATATACAATATATATGAATAATGTAAATTAATATATACTAATATTAGAATTTTTAAAGATTTATTTACCATAAAGGAGATTTAAAAGTTATAAATCAATTAACTGAAGTTATACCAGTGTGTGGGTTATTGAATTTGTACGTAAATAAATTGAGTGTTTTGCTCATTATTTTTGATAGTTTGTCATCATTAATTGCAATCAATAACTTAAGTAAGGTAATTAAGACTTTCTTGTTTCTCCCTGACATTAGTGGGCTATAAAAGAAAAAAAATATTCTGTAACATCAGAATGTGGAATGCATATGTGGATTGCCCTCGGGTGATTTTCAAGTGGGTTGCACAATTCTATCAGTTACAATACATGTGAGATCCAGATTTAACTTAAAACAGTTATTGAGGAAAATTTTTATAGGAATTGTGTTAAGTAATAAGCAAAAATTTAAACCATGATTGAAGAAACATATTTTGGAATCTGATTAACGTTTTGGAAATTGGAAGGATTGACCATAAATATCTGTTAGGATATTTTTTTTAGATCTTTAAATGAAACACCAATTAAAAAATTGATGTTATAATTGTCCAACAGATCTGCATGCTCACTAGTGTGATCAGTATTAAAAAACAACTGCATATGAAAGTTGAGAAAGCAATATTATAAGTGGAGGAATGGCTTTGAGAATTGGATTACCTGTCAATCTGATGTACATCTTAGCTCTGATATAAAATACAAATTATTGAGGATATATTAGATTAAGACCACCTTTGCAAACAGGAAAACAAATGATTGAGAAGATATGATGATGATTCACAAATGTATGATTTTATTGTGGTCATGATATTTTTTAGCAATATTTCTTAAAAGAAGCATCCATACATTGTAGTAAGCAAGCATACCACCTAAAATAGCATTAGCAATATAAACTATTACTATAGGGTAAAGCAGTTTTGAAAAAATGACTTTTATTTTTTGTATTGAACTTGTTTATGACCAGATAATTTAAATGATGGCTTAACTGTGTTTTAGATAAATTAGTTGAAATTCCAAGAAAAGATGGGTGTGTACCTGTGACGAAAGAAGGTAGATTACAACCTGTAGCTATCTGTCACATGGATGACTTATAAACTTGTACTGTAGATCCGGTTAGGGTTTCAGATATGTTCAGAATATGAAGAATGAGAAATATTTTGCAGATCTATTAAGGCTATCTGGACAGCATCAAAATATGCCACTTTAACAGTAGTATCAAGATGAGGGAAGAAAAGACTTTCTGATTACTATTCAATCTTTTTGATCATGGGTTCTATGTATATTGCAAATAGTAGTGAAACAAGTAGTGAGCTTTGTGGAATACTTTGGCATGATTTTAAAGGTGAAGAGAGATACATGTAGTTCTTTTAGTTTGATAGATCTGTTGGTAAGTTAATTATATATGGCAACAAGTAGCTGTGTATAGCTTGCCAGTAGTTTGCTTAATGTACTGAATAAATATTACCAGTTTATCAGAGCAAAAGCAGCATTAAAGTCAATCTAGCATGCAACATAATTTGTTAATTTATTTTGTTTTTGCATATAATATTGACACCTGTGCTAATAGAGTAAGTTGAGATGCACTGGTTTTAACTACATAATGAGATGAGGAAACTTTAGGTAGGATAAGATCATTTAATTGTTTATGAATAATTCTTGCAAACATTTTTTGATCAATATTCTCCACTGTGATGAGATACATATCATTTACTGATATAAGACTTTTAGGGTTTTTCCAAGACAGAAAATTATATTAGTGGATAGGTAAATTGATTATAATAATACTTAGGTAGAATGGGAGAGATAGTATAATTAAATACTTATAAATATTAGCTGAAATAAAATCGTTTGCTAATGAGGGGTGTAAACGTAAGTGCATAATCTCATTAAGAATTTATCACTTTGAGATGTAATAATTTTGAGGAAGATGCATGTTACAGTTAGTATAGGATAGATGATAATCAACTGCTATTAGAGTATTTTTTAAATTAAAAAATTTAATATCAATGTTGGTGCCTGACACAAGTAAATTCCATAGGCATAAGGTGTATTGATTTTGTGTAATTTACTATAGTTTTTGTTAGTGTTGAAAGATTAGGGATTACTTTTCTAAGCCTAAATACCATAGTATTTTGATTATAAAGAGGAATTAGATGTTTAGCTTCACTTTGCAATTTATGAATAAGGAGTTTTGCATCATCGGTGTAGATTTGAATTGATGTCATCAATGCATTGTTTTATAAGATTATTTGAAATGATAATCTGTTATTCAATTAGAACAACAATTATTTAGAAATATTTTAGTAAGGTCCATATTTTAATTGAAAAGAAATTCTGCAACTGATAAAAATAATTACTGGCAATTAATATATTAGAGATATTTATAGTTACCAGGAATTTACTGCTTGAATGTAAATTTATAAACTGTTTGTTCATTTTGAAGTATACTTTGTGTGAGAGCTGCACAACTATGTTCAGAAAATAGAACATTAGACAGAAGAATTGATATTTTGAGTGAAGTAGGAGAAACAAAAAAGAGATCAATGAGAAATACTTGACCTCCAATAAATGACTCAGCATTTGGAGTATAGAATGATAGTAGTGCTAGCAAGATTAGTTGATTAAATTTTAGTTTCAAAGTGTATGGCAACTCAATATAAGAGCAATTAAAATAAACACACATGATAGTTAAACCAGGCTTATGTAGGATTTTATTTTAGGTAATGAAGAGAATATTTACAATGTCTTTTACATTTTGGCATGAAAATATTGCTATAAGATAGTATAACTGTGAATGAAAAATAAAAGAAATAATGACCGTATTAACTGACACGAACATTATTTTTATTAGTGTCAATGGAAGTTGTGTATTAATTAGATCTACTCCTTGTGCTGGTTTGATGATGGATTTTACAAATATGTATTTACTGTATAAAGTGTTAACAATGATTAGTTTGGTTAATAAAGTAATTTTTGTTTCTGTAATGACAAAAATATCCTCATGGTGATTATTTAAACATGACATATCTGTGAGATTCTGTTGTATGACCTCACACATTTATTGTGGCTATTTTTATGCTTGACATATTTTATTTTTAAAGAGTTGGAATAATGCTTTTTTCTGGCATGTTTGGTGTCAGAATCAGGTGTTGTAGTTCTGTTATTATTTTCATTTGCCGAGGAGGTAATTTTATCAGATGTTTCAGAATGTGCATTTATTTTTAGTTTTGGATAATTTTTAGTATATGTAATATTTTGGTTATAACACAGAACTGAATTCTGTGCACGACCTTTGTTTAGGTCCATGGATTGTTGAAAATAATTATTAATAAGTGAATTTTGAGATTAATTCCCATAACTGCAATATACTAGTGGCATACTTGTTAATCCTTGACTGGATTGTGTTACATCAGATTCTTGATAGGCAGTAGTCATGAATTGCAGTGCAGATGAGGCTTTATTACTAATGTGATAACATGTCTAAAATGATCATGCTATTTTTAGAAGTTAGACTAACCCATGAAGTAGTCTTATGGTTATTCTTACACAAATGACTAAATCTGTCAATTTTGCCACAACTGTTGCAATTTTCAACATTGTATTAAGAAGCAATATATTCAATTCTGGAATATTTCAAGCAAAGGTGTTGTCGACCCATAATAAAAACTATAATGGGAACTGATCACATAAAAATACTTATGGAATTCATCTAATACATGTCCCTGTTTCATTTTAATGTAATCTTTTAAGAGTTAGTTGGGATTTTACATTTTATGTTTAGTGTAAGTTCTCTTGTTACACTTATAACTTGAAAAATGTCATTTATATTTTTTGTAAAACTTCTGAGAAATCAGAAGGAGGATGCATCTATACGACTACCAAATTGGATTTGGATCTTAGTTACATAAGTTGTTGGTTTTTTTTAAATTTAGATGCTTAAGTGTGTTCTCTATCTCCTATGCACGCTGTTGTTTTGAAAAAATATTCTAATGCTATAAAATGATATTGCTGAGAAAGTAGCTGTCTATTTAATGGTATGATCATGTTATATTTTTAGAGCTTTTCTAAATAATCGGATAGCGAAGGATTAGATTGTATTAGTTACCTAATAGATCATAGCTTTCTATCGTGCTAATAATTGGTATGGGAGGTGAAATAGTAGTTGTTGTTGATGTTAACATGATGTTAACATGTATATTTCTCAAAAGATAAATAAAGTGATATGCAGTAGACTTCCAGACAGGCATAATTTCCGATAAATCGTTTACAGCAAATTTAGAGTCAAATAGTCAACTAGAACACAACAGTTTTGCAAAAAAGATAGAAATTCAAAAATCTTAAGTAAATCAAAAAATAATGATAATATGAAAAAAAACTGCAGACAGCTTTTGAGTTCTCCATGAAGTTAAAAAAAAAAATATAGTAAAAGTAAAAAACACACTAAAGAAAAATATTAAGAAAACCAATATCAATAATAAAGTAAATCAATCTCCAAAAAACATTATTCATTGTAAATTCCAATCCAACAGCCTTACCATTCTTCATTTGTGCAATTAACTTTCTTACTTCATCTGGCATTATGTCCATACCTTTATTATCTATTTCAATATCTTCTTCATTTTCAAGTTCATAATTAATTAAATTATCTCTATTAAACAGACATTGAAAATATTCTTTCTATCTTTTTATTATATCATTGTTATCAGTTAATCTCTTTCCATTGTTATCTGCAATCTCACTTGCTACCCTTGTTCTTTCCTCCCAAGTGACATTTTGTATTCTATCATATCTTTTCATCTGCTGATGCCTTTCTATCTCTCTACATTCTTGCTCCAACCATTGTTATTTGACTAAATCTGTTTCTCTTCTTAACTCATTATTAATTTTTCTCTATGCGCTTTGCACTCCATCAGTATTTATTTTTTCCATCTTTTCTATATTTCCATCTTTTCCAACATACTTCCAGTTATCCAAAGTCATTTAGCTTTCCTTACCTGAGTAATACCTATTTCATTTTTTGCTGTTTTAAAGAATATTTCTTTAATTTTATACCAACATTTATCAGGGCTATTAATATATTTTTCATCTTGGACAATCCTTTTTATTTTATTTTCACATATTAATCTAAATTTTCCTTTTTCCATTACTCTCAATTTATCCAAGAATCATCTCACATATTTTTTCCTCTTTAATTTTTTTTAAACTTAACTTTAATTAGCCATAATCAAATTATGCTCTGAATTTATATCAGCAACAAGCAAAGCATGTAAATCCTTAATAGTATTCTTGTATTTATCCTGAATAAATATATAATCAATGTGAAAACATTCTCCACCATCTGGAGTTTTTTATGTAAGTATTTGCAAGTATAACCTCATTCTCCTTACAAAATTGTACAAATTATCTCTTTCGTTTCTTTTTCCAATACCATAATTTTCAATAATTTTCCCTTTCTTACCTTTTCCCCACAATAGCATTTCAATCACCCAATAGCAATATACATGCATTTTTCCTTAACATTGGATGATTTCCTCTACTCATATATTTTATTAATTTTAATATCATTGTCACTAGTAGTTGGCATATAAACTTATATGATTATAAACTTTGTATGATTACTAAATCCTTAGGACTTTCATTTATTCTCATCACCATCAGCCTATCATCAATGCAATCAATCTTTGCTACACTATTCCAAATTTTCTTCCCCATAGTAATGCCAACTCTATTAATTGATCCATCACCACCTGAATAAAATAACTTAACATCTCCACTACTTACTTCTCCACATCCCTCTCACCTCACTTTGCTTAATCCTATAACATCAATATAATTTAAATACAACTCTCTTTTCAAATATTCCAATTTTCCAGCTCTTCTCAAAGATCTAAAATTCCATGTACCAATAAGTTTATGAAGATTTTGCAGATTTATGACCTAGGTTGACTTATGTTTACTCCTATTGGGCAAGACCCAAAGCCAATCTTAATTAATGTTTCAAGACCAAATGTAATAATTTTTATAGACATATTCATAATAAAGCAAAGAAATTATAAGACAAAGTTGTTTCCTGTTTCTATTTTTACATAGCAATAGCCTCTATAACAGGCTTAATAATCTAGCTAAATCTCATAAAATGAACATCCATCTATTACTTCCTTCTCACCACTGGTATCTATAGTGAAATTTTGCTGTCTTGGAAGAATGCTGTTGCTGATCCAGCACTGGACGTTGACTTATTTAATGGCAGTCAACAGTTACCATTACACATTCACCATCATAGGAATTGTGGCACTTTATAGAAATAAACATGCCACTGTCTCCTTCATAACTTCCTAATAGTGAATGTTATCCCATTGTCAGTGACTGTTTATTTTCAATACTTTGCTTATTCACAGCTAACCTTCATATCTTAAGGTCATTCCCCTATCTGCAACTTGCAGTGCTCTGGGTGGAATGGCACACATGCCCTGCTATTCAACTCAGATAAATTGTTGTATATGTTAATTTTTTAAAAAAACTTTATTTTTAAGAATAACAGTTTTTAAAGATAAATTTCAAAGATACTTTAATTATTTAAATGAGATATTTATTTTATATAGTGCCATGTTTTATAAACTGTAAGCAGCCATTAAGCTAATTATTTAAATAAAATGCATTACATGTAGTTTTTAACTTAAGCAATGCCTGATCTTGAGTTCATAGTAGTGGAGCTTCAGTAATATATACTCCATAATCTACACTTTTATACAAAATTTCACTATTTTTTTTTCACTTTCTCATTATGTTTAATTATTTCTTGGCTATAAGCTTCACTTAATTGCATTTCAATATTAACAATCCCCAAGATTTCAAGATTGCACACACTTTACAAATATTCAGCACATTTTTCATGTTATTTAATTTTTTTTGTTTTTGTCCATGATGACTTATTTTCAAATAATAAACATGAAAAACAAAAGAAAGCATTTTTCTCTGTGCATCCAATTATACAATTATGCTGATTATAAATTTTACAGTTGAATTGTTTTGTATAACAATGTGTTCTACTTTTTGAACTCTGAGAAATATTTAAATCAGTTATAAGATGCCCCAAAGCTTTAATTATAAGGTTTTATTGTAGTTCTTGTTGTGAAAAAATAATATGTTGCAAATATTTATCTGCATTATTCATTCATTTCTATCAAAAAAATGAATGGAAAAAAAATTAAATTTTAATGAATATTCTATAGCACATGTAAAAATAATGAGTAAAATTGAAATATCTAAATAGAGAAAATGAAACAGCAAAATATTCACAGATATATATGACACAATAGCATGACGTCACAGTTTGGAATGAACTACTTTGCAGCCCAAACTGGCAATTGAAAATGTAAACAAAAATGGTCTATATCTTTGAAGTAAATAGTCACTTGCCAGAAAATTGTGAACACTTTGTTTTACTATGAAAGAGCTATTAATGTATCATTGAGGTGCAGTAACTTGCTCATACTGGCAACTGAAAGAAAACCAAAATGGTATGCATATATACGTGAGAAAAGTCACCACAAGCAGGTTATGAATACCTTCTTCACCTATACTGAGAAAATTGGAATGAATAGATCATCTTTTGCCCATCCAACAGAGAGTGCGAAGAAAAAAACATGTATTTGTGCATCTAAGCAAGACAAAAAACACTACAACTAGACTGCTGATACTTTTTTGCCTATTTACCTAGTCCACAGGTGAGATACCTGCTGGCACAAACTGACAAAGCTAGAACCCTTACCAAGAAAAAGACATCAATGCATCAATCGAAGTTCGTATTCTATTTGTACATTTGCGTAAGACACACATAGAAATTTAATTAATATACAAATGTAAGAAAGATAATAATTAAACAAAACCATTGGTTTTATACTGGGAAGACTGCCACTGAATCTAAGTAATTATTTATAATCCTAAATATATTCAAAGCTTTGTAGTTGTATATTATTTATATTTCTCAGAGTAATCATGAATAAATGATGTTCCTGTAAAAATCATTTTTTTGCCTCCATATATTTTAATGCATAGCAATGAACTTCTATCAAAATGTAATAGTATAATATATATTTATTCCAAGAATAAATTAAATATCTATATATAATACTAAGCAGATTTTAAATTAATTAAAGATATATCCTTGCCCTATCAGCAAAGATTACAATCTAATGTTTATGTTAAGAATTATAAGTAATATTTACCGAGGCTGTAACCTCGAGAATATGCGTGTAAAATGCGATAGTAGGGACCTCTACAGGTGTTTAACCTCGAGGTTGCAGCCTCGGTAAATATTACTTACGTAATCAATGTGCGTTTAATAAATTTATAATTAAAAATTATAGTATGAGAGCAGAATTCTAGAATTTTATTTAATTTAAACAAAGATATGTGTTATTGCAAATTCAGTATAAACTCAAAAGGTTGGATAACTTGGTTTTATAATAATAGTGGTATATAGTAAGTCATGATTAAAAAGTAAAACAAGAATAATGAAATAGTTCTATTACTTGAAGGTTCATTGGTGCCAAAAGTAACAAATTTGGTTCACTATCCATAGTTTTGATCTCCAGAATCTGCATTTCCATCACAACTTTAAATCATACAGTGTAGAGGGAGTAGAATTTTGTATAAAAACTCTCGACAATATATTTATTTATGATATTGGAGAATTACACTTCATCTTAAAACAGTAAAATCAAATAAAAAAACAAAAACAAATATACAGAATACTGAATTGTTAGAAAGAATTAATATTATTATTCATATTAATTTCTAATAGTTATCCAAAATTTTTGTTCAGACTAGAGAAAAAACATATTAATAAATCAATTTATGGTCAAAGTAATAAAGAGCATTCATGGGGAGTAATTGTGGTGCATGTTCTACATGTGTTACAGGTCCGTAGGGCTCATCAATGTCCTTACGCAAAATTGATGCCCCCTCCTTAAAAAAAGAAGAAATTCTAAGTGATTTTATTTCCATTTTAATGTTTTATTAAAGGTAATATATATAATTATAAGCTTTTGCTGAACTGAATTAATTACAACATCATCAACATTTAATGTATTGCATATGTCATCCTTTATAGGTATCTTTGGATACATTTACCCACCGATCTTGTGTCATTGTCGATAAATATTTTTTTAAAATAATTTTTATCTTCGAAAATGATCTCTCAACACTAGCTATACTTGTAGGAAGAGTTAATAAAATTCTTATTGATGTGCTCAAATTTGGAAATGAAACATCAAATTATTTTTGTGAATGTTACTTAGAACATCAAGTGGACCTTTGAATTGAGATAATTCAATTGGAAATAAGTTTTTAACTCGGCATAGTTCTTCATACAATTCCTCTCCATTTATGCCTTTATTATTATCATTGTCATTAAAATGAATTTATAGATTGAAACTTTTTTTTTAAGTTTTTCTAAATCAGTTTCAAGTTTATTTATAATTGACAAAATTTCAAACTGTTGTGGGTTTCCATTTGCATAAATCTCTCATCAAGAGATGCAGTTGTCATATCCAATATTGTAAAAACGAAGTTTATTCTGAATTTATCTTCAGGTGTTTGGAGTCCATCAGATGTTCCTAATAATAAATTTTATTTTATTTCATGTTTCTCACTACATTGTTATTTTTGAAGTGTGGCTCTCTTTCTAAATCTTCACATAAATTTTTAGCTATTTAAAGTACGGAATTGTTTCAAATATCTGTACAGTAATTACTAAAAAAATGTTTTAGATTTATAATGACTATTAAAGCATGTGAAATATTTAAGGATTTTGCAACATTTGACTAACTGGATTTATAAAATATAGTCATACCATAAAACAAGCAACATAGAAACTGATGATCTTTTAATTTTGTATATAGTATCTAAGCTTCAGCGTTTCAAGCAATGCATCACGTTTTTTCAGCTTGATGTGTAAAGGCTTTTCCATCTAATATCCAAACTCGTTTTAATGTTAATGAAGTAATGTATTATTTTAAGATAACCCAATGCTTAATAGATAGCACAAAAAATTAGAAATTACTTGTATGGATCCAAAAAATCTTATGGTTTCCTAATTTACTTTTTCAAACTACAAGCTACGCATGGTAAAAAAAGCTATGGGATTTGGATTTGAAATTAATTTTTGCAGGCCATTTTTCTTTCCTTTCATATTAGCCCCATTGTCATATCCTCAGCACCTTATATTTTATATATCTACATTCCAATTTTGCAACTTGTTAATTATTACATTAAATAAATTTTTACCGGTGGAATTCTCAATTGCCAAAATTCCCCCCAAATGCTCTTCAATAGATACTTATTTATTGAAGGAAACTTATCAAATGAAAACTGTCATTTGTTCAGTGTGGCTTCTATCAGGAATACAAGCTAATATAAGAGAAAAAATACTAAGCCAATCTAAGAAATGACAAAATTTTATGAGTAATAGCATTACTCAGAAATTGAATAATTTCATTTTGTATCCCTTTGCTCAAGTAATTGTTCTTATATTTGGATTTTAATGTTCTATTTACGTGAGTCTCCATAACTGAATCACATTTAGTGAATAATCAATTAATTTCAAAAAATTACCATTATTTTCTTCATATAGTTTATATGAAGTACCACATAAAGGTAAACATTGTGAAGCAAGATATTTTATTATTTAAATTATTCTTACATATACATTTGATCAATCTCCAATTTTAAAAGTTTTTGATTTTCTGAATTAATAATCTTATTGTCTGTCAGTTGGGTCTTTAAATCATAACACTTTTTCATATATGTTGTGTGAACAATATTTTTTTTATGTATGTGAAGATAAATTTCTCCATTGATTATAATCATGTGATACAAAATTTGATGCGGAATCTTTATGATTCCTTGGACAAAATAATTTACAAGAAAAGCAGAAAACACTATTTTTAGAATGTGAATAAATTAGCCATGACCTGTACTAATTCACCATTTTCTTTTTTTTCTACAATACACTTTACTAAATTTTCTTTCTTCAGAATTCCAAGAATAGAATATTCCTCCTTTTGGATAGATCCACATTCAACCAAAGTAGATCAAAGTTTTTCTGTAATTTTAGGCCAATTTGCTGGATCTTATAGTTTATCAATTGAAAAGTTTTGTTGTTCTTCATTGAAATATTTATTTGGCTGTTCTTCATCACTTGAGTTCGTTGTTCCTTTATAAAAACTTCATCTTCAACAACAGATGAACCTTATTCATGTTGGTTGTATGAATCCTCTTCATTTGAAAATTTAGATTTTTTTTTATAAAGTCATAACGTGCTCCAGATTGTTTTTGTAATAATTTTTTTTTACAATCTTTGCTTTTTCTATTTTGAAAACCGGACATTTTTTTCGGTGCTCTCCATAGTATTATATCTAAGGAAGAAGAGGTAAATTAATTATTTATTAAAATATTATATTTAAATTTCTACCCTTAATTTTTCTATATCAATTTATTTATTGTAATAGACTCGCTGATTGATGTAAATTTGTGTGTCAAATGATATTTAAATTTAAATAATCTATATACATGTGTGATATACGTTGTATTTACTACTCAGCCATGTTATTAAAAATTCATGAGGATAACACTTTTATTCTTATAATATATGCTAGAAGGAATTCATCTATTATAGAAATTAAAAGTTGCAGCACACAAAAAATAACCATTTGACCCTTTAGCTTCTAGATTTCCCACCTAATCCTAATCTTAATTTTAAATACATTTCATAATATTGATATTGTTAGCATATCTGCGCAATTCACTGATTACAAAAATCAATAATACATTTTTTGAAAGAAACCAACATACTATGTAGAATCATATTGTCTCAATTACTGAATTTATTTTTAGTGTTTTTGTAATGTTGAGTTCTACTTTGTGTGCATTGACATATATATTATAACTGACGAAGAACATAACCTACAGAAATTTAGCTGTCAAATATATATATATGTCAAGCGTTGTTAACCGGGAAGTAGGCGCAGCCGCCTTGCAAGCAAGCAGTTGTTTGCAGACGGTTGTTGCTCCCGGCCGATGCTAAGACATATGGGGAAAAAATGTTTGTTTAACCTATACTATGTGGATAATCATTATAATGAGACTCTTTACTGTAAAGAGAACAATTAAATATATATAATAAAAAAAACACGAAAAATGTAAATAAATAAATAAATAATAATAATAATAATAATAATAATAATAATAATAATAATAATAATAATAATAATAATAATAATAATAATAATAATAATAATAATAATAATAATAATAATAATAATAATAATAATAATATCATCTCAGGGTTATGAAATTCAAATGTAATTGTATTATTTGTAAATAAGAATAAATAAATCTAATAATACTTATACGTTTGGCCAGCCATATATATATCAAATTGAAAGTTACCTCAGGATTTAATTAAAATATTTAAATAAAATAAATAAGACTCTTAAAAGTTTAATCTTTAATATAAAATCTTTATTATCGATATGGCTTAGGGCATTTTACTGTATTTAAATCATATCTTCATTAACTAAACATTAATATTTAAATTGTGTGCCAGTATTAACAATAAATATAAATAACGTTACGACTACAACAATATAATGTATTCTAATAATACCATGTGATCATATTTATTTATTAATTTAAATAAGCATTTATTTTTATAGCGCTAAGTTATAAATTGTAATACATTAAAGATCAGCCTTTTCATTTATTATTAACACTCGTAAAAAGCGCATGCACAATAGCTTGAAAAGGCTGATCTTTAATTTATTAATTTAAATAATAAAAGACAAAAATCAGGTAATTTAGTAGATATAAATAAATATATAAAATAAAATATAATAAATTAAGTTCTCAATACTCAAGAGATAAATAATCTCTAGCAATAAATAATAATTGTGATAGCTTGATCCTGATTTCTCCTATATTAATACCTGTACAGGTGTACCTTTACATGCTGTGGGACAAAACAAGTCATTGAAGAAGGTTATTAAGCTAAGGACAAAGTAAACAAATATTAATAATTATATGTAACAGAGTAAAATAATGTTTTATTTGATCCTAGGTACACTAGTCTTAGTTACTTCTTAAAATATAAAACATTTACCCTATTATAGTACAATCCTCTAAAGATGTGGTATTATCTTGCGTAGCTTCTACAGATACTTACAGAAGATATTTGAGTATATATATATATGAGTAAAAACATCTTTTTGTTGTATTATATATATATAGTGGAAATAAATTGAAGCTTTCTAATTGTTATATATTAATATATAATTTCCTCTAAAAAAAAAAAAAAGAACCAGTGTTCCAAAAAAAAAAAAAAAAAAGAATAACAAAAAGCGTGGCTTTATTTAGCATTGGGCAGAAGATTCAACATGGATAGAAAAAATGACTTGGACAGAGAATTTTCTGGTTGAATTTCATATATATGTAAACATTTATAATAGATAAATGTACTTAATTTTTTATTCAAATAAATTCTATTATATAAACTTACTTATGTGTGCTGAGATTATTTATTAAAATATTTGTTGTTTATTTGTATCAATACACAGCATCATTATGATCTAAAATTCACTTAAAGTATTTAGAAGTTCCATTTATTTTTATTAAAATCTTTAAGAAATTTTTTCTTTAAAAAGAAGTGTTCCCCTCTTTTCTTCCATAATGTAAGCTTGTGGTTAAACACCTGTAGAAGTCCCTACTATCGCATTTTACACGCATATTCTCGAGGTTATAGCCTCAGTAAATATTATTTAAAAATGATTGAAAGCTTTAAGCACTTTAATTGTAAAACCATAGAGGTGTGAAAAGAATTAATCCAGATAGAATAATAAATGATGATGAAATTTTATCTCTTGAATCAATTCATTAAAGGTATACACTTTTTTTTTCATTTTTAAAGATGCTAAGGGACAATTAGTATTTCCCAAAATGTGAAATTTTTAATTTTAGCTATTTCTTATAAAACCGTTTACAAGGAATAAGTCCATTAATTCTAAAACTGGTTTTAATAGAACAAATATCCAAATGCATGTATTTATGTAATAATTGTTTTAATACATTACCAGTATTTATTTTAAGTGTGACAACAGGTGACTTTGGAAATTTGCCATTTCAACGACATCTTAATTGAGAGATATGCACATAACATTTTAAAACATATTTAAATAAAATATACTTTAATAAAATTGAATACACAAATCAAAATGTTAGAACAAATATTTATATTATAGATATTAAGATAAATGATTTTTATTTTATTTATCATTCTCACATAATTGAGATTTTGTTTCAGATTTAAAATAATTCTATCTAAACATTTTAAAATGGTTATTTCTTTATATTCAAATATATCAGAGAAACATAAACATTCATATTTGTACCGACACATTTAATTATTACATTAAAAGTTTATGTCACTATTTAGCTTTATTATTGTTCTGTGCACTAATTTTGCTTTAACTGATTCTATTTAAACTGATTTATGCATATATATTACAATATTTTGCATTTTATTAGCATATTGCTCTTTTTTGTAATTTGCATGTGTGTGTTTTTAAAACTAAACCAAAATTGCTACAAGAATTTCAAATGCTATAAAAGTACAGGAAGACATCTTGGAATTTTTTTAAAAGAATTTGTTGAATATGGTAAATTTAAGAAAGTATTTTTATAATAAACCAATAAAAATTTTGAAGTTATGTTCATTATTATTATTATTATTTTATAAATACTAAATAACCACCCAATATATAAATATAAACTGAGCACTGATTATATATATATATATGTGGGAGATGATAATCTGGACCAACTGATGAGTGCTGGTTTAGCACGAAATACGTATATTGGTGATTATTTATCTTTTTTACATATGTGTGGTCATGTGTATCAGTTGTATAAGATAGTGTGGATGGTTGAAGGATGCTTGAAAATCTGAGTTCAAATCCCCTGTACTTATATATATATATATATAACTGACATGAATATTAATACTAAAATAAACTGTTTCATTTGTGATTTGAAATAGCTTAAAAAGACATACTTGAGAATAGAATTAAGAAAATCCGTAGAAAATTATAATTAACAAATCCTATTTCAAAAATTGATCATTTATTTTAATATGTTTCTATTTTCTTATTTTGTAGAAATAATGAATCAAGGAGCAGTAAATAATATTCATAACAGAACAAAAATAAATGTTCTTAATTCTGCACGTTTCTGCACAACTGCACCTATCTTGTCTTGTAACAATTCCGTCATATCTTGCTTATCGCCTTTCTCCAGCACTGTGTTGTAATATTTTATTGTTGCTGTAAGTGTCCTATAGTGCTTATGAATTCAAACACTGATACACAGACACAATTCAAATGTAAGCAATTTTTCTATATTTTGTACAAAGGCGTCCACCCTGATGGCTCACAAAGGTGGTCCAACCTCCATCCCTCCAACTCCCCTCGCCGCTGTTGCGGCACTATAAGTAACCGTAAATGTGTATCTCAACTACGTACGTAGTGCCGGTTCAACTTGGCACTGATCACCTCATTGCACATTATCAGCTATTAAGAGCTGTCTCCAAAAGCATATCATACTATTTATTTTTGCACAAAAGCCACAATCACTCTGGGCAATTTACTACAGACAAATAATGAATTAACCTAACTTTTATAATTTATTTGATCGCAGAGGGTATACCAAGACCTATCATAGTTTATTATAAAACATATTAAACAAATTATAGTGCATTTTCACTTTTAACCTCATTTGCGTTTTATGGTTGGCCCTATGGCGACATGTACAAGATGCGTAATTTGTGGAACCACATAAAATTATGAAATTTTAAATCATCTATATGATTTCTAAGACGTGCTAGTCCAGGTAAAGCTTGCAATTAATAAACATGAATACTTGGGTTCTTTTATAATTTAATATATCATTGAGACTCTTATTGTATTGACGAATGAAAATTTAAAAATGTTAAGTAAATATATTTAATCATATCATTATTGAATAAATCTGTTCACAAGTTTAATAATTAATTTGTATTTTATACTAGACAACTACGCAAAGCCACAATGATGGAAAAGGTAAATGGGATTTTTTGTACCTTACCAATCATATACTACCAAAGCGAAAAGCTCTTAATGTTTTCTCAAAATATTAATAAATTCTTATATCATGTAGACAATAATATGTAATTCAAGTGCTCTATAATGTTGCTCTATCCAAAGTTTATGATTTCTGATGTTATGAATGACACATAGCAACGGCCGTAGTTTAATTATAAATCAACTTTTATTTACAAACTTTATGAACAATAAATAGTTAATTTCAATATTTTAAATAAAACATAAATAAACAAATAAATAATTAAATGATGGTTCAATAGACTTTCTTCAATACATCTCACAGGTACAGTATTTAAAAACCTAATCATACCTTATTTCAATCTAATATAATGAATATTGAGACAATTATTAAATTCAGCATTAACTTATGAAATATTGAACGTCATTTCCAGATTCAATAACTTCCTACTGTAAACTTATAATCATATAATAAATAATATGATGTTTGTATGTTTTAGCTATAATGTAATCATTAATTAAAATGAAAAGTAAACTACACTCGGTAGATAATAATTAACCAACAGTTAATTATCATGAAGTACTGAATAGAAGTCCGTTGCCATTTATCAATCTAACCGATAAATTATGCTTACAAAGAAGAAGTGATTTGGCAGATCAACTAAAATATTTTGCCCAACTTATATCTGTGAAGCAAACAATTCCTGTGGATGTATTCATCTACACATAGGAATTAAATAATACTAACGTTTTGCGTATTTAAACACTACAAAAGTCATACGTATAATCACACAATCGGGATTAACCACCAACGCAGGAAGGTGAAAATACAAAATGGCAATTAAAATAATCTGCGGATTAACCACCAGCACAGATTAAAGCCTTTAACATATTAAAACAACATTGTAATTTACTTCACATTAAAGTGCAAAATCATCCTCCTCAAATCTTCTGACTATTCAGAATACACTGACACTTTAGCAAATGTGGGTTCTTGCTTAGTAAAATATTACAATAATCAGGACAACCAATGTACTACTTATCTTGCTTAAAATAAACATGTGTAATATAATATAAATAATATTGGCATGGGAATATAAATCTGGAAAGACTCACAAAATATCTCATAAAGATTGGATATCTCATGAATTCATTAAGTACTGTTTAAGCTTTCTCAGCGTATTCTTTGAATAAAATTTTATTCACCTTTATTAATTTAAATCTAACAAATATAACTTATGAACTTATTGAGTCATATAAGATAAAATTAAATAAATGATTATTCATTAAATATAACATTTAACGGGTGTGTGTGTGATAAAACAAATGTAAAGATTTATAGTTCAAATACATGAATTTTAGCAGATGTGTATCACAAATTGGATTGTATAGCATTTGTAACTCCTAATGTGATCCATGGAATCCATGTACAATGTGTAGAATAATAAGTATATGAGGTAATAGCATAACGAGTTAAATCATACAGGAATTATATCCATTTGATTAGTTATTAAAGCAATATTAGATTAACGATTTGGGGTTCAAACATGAAACAATTTTAAAACAGGATTCACAGAATTTAAATGAAAATGTTTTCATAAAGTATTAATCCCTACACTCTCTATCAAAAGTGTTCAAGTTTATCCTATCCATGCAAGATTTATTTATCCATTGAATCCAGGAATAAAATTAAGAATTAATTTATTCATTTTAAATAGAGATAAATTATAAAAAACTTTGTAATTATTTGAAAATGTTTAGATCAAGGAAACAAAAATTAGAAATATTAATGGATTGTAAGTTAAATATCAATCAATATTATATTTTATCAGAATAAAAAGAAATATTAAATATTTTGATAGACGCTTTATTTTACTTAACTTTTTCTTAAAAAAAAAAATTTATAATAAATGTAAAAAAAGAAACAAATTGAGAACAACAAAATTTCAAAATAAAATTTGGTATCTTCAACTAAGGAACTATATATATATGTTTATTGACAAAATATATAATATCAACATTCTTGATTATGAATGATATTTTATTAACATTAAAAAAATAATCTTAGTATACAGTAAAGGATTTTTTTTTTAGAATTTTAATCATATTTGCTTACTTTTGTTGTTTATTTTATTATTAGTCATTAATTAATTTTTGTTTTATATCTTATTTAAATATATTTTTGTAATAATGTTATACATTAGTGTTTTTATATGGTGGTTTTTATTCTCATTTATTTATTTTGAGATTTGTAAAGTTTATGAGTGCAAGCTATACTAGTGGATTTACATTACCATTTAATTATCAAATACTTTTTAGTAAAACTAAAAATATTTCTCATGAACATTAAGTGTTTATTGTAAGGGCTTCTATAATGAGAGAGTGGTGGTAATTAGCATGGGGATGATTACCATGAGTATGCATGTGGTATTGTTGTGTTAAATATCTTAACCAGCACGGCACGCATAAACTAATATGCTTACAAATTAGGATATATACATAAACTCTCATTTACAGACTGGATGTTTTATAACATTATAAGAATCTTAGCAATTGTATAAAAAATTGGCAGATACATAAAATAGTAAATCAAAATATTCTTTAAAATCTAATCACATCCATAATGTGAGTAAACCTTTCCATTACAAAGGACTCCTCTTCCTTGTCCATGTCTTTATGGTAGAATTTAAACTAAGTAACCTAAGAAATTCTGCTTTATTCCAATAACATTAGGATTTTCTATACAGGTATCTAGCCCAAAAATCTAGTAAAGGAGTACTTAGCCATTTTTACCTGAATAAAACCCATTTAAGTTCTAATCACTCAGTTGTTGGGATCATGATACGTAATGCCTGTTCTTATTCTGCTCTTTGTAGAGAATTTTAGTACCCATTGAGCTGCTTAAAAACTATTATTTTATTTGAGATCTAAAACAATGGCCCTGGTTCTGAATCATAAGCATTACTGCTCCGCAACAATTCCAAAAAAAAATTAATTATAAATTTTGTGCTTGAAAATATCAATAATATACTTATTCAAGTTGTTTGCATCATTATTATGTAAATACAATTAATTATTGTTTTAAAAAAGATTTATTTAAAATGATACGTGAGATTCTATTCAATGATGCTGTATGGTAGTGCCGGAAGCATCATATTCAGTTAATTTCAGCAAGTTCTGGCCATGAATCGTATCTATCAATCAAGGCGTAACTAGTGGAATTGGAACTGCTAGCTGTCACAACGTCGGTCGTTATTTGAGCATGTTGTGTTTATCTATTCTAATTTCTTTTCAGAGTAAATAAATTTTTATTGTTTTCATTTAGGATGAGCAATAAAATATTCTGGGTACTTTTTTGCAATTAACATTTATTAATTAACACATACATATTTATGACAGAAAAACATAAAATAATAGATGTTATTTTAAATATTTATCAAGACAGGTGTTAATGTTAAAGATATATATTCCCAATTGCCATTGCATGCATAAATTGAAATAAAAAGTAAAGAACGATCTAATCCCGATATTATTTATCAAACAGCAGTTAGTAAAAATAAACAATAGTCAAGCATTGGTGGTCGAGAGGTTAGCGACAGCTGCTTTACAAGCAGTTGTCCCGGGATAGAGGGTTCACTTCCCCGCTGATGCTATGACCCATGAGAGAGAAAAATAATACATTAGATTTTTTAACAATGATTGGTATGGAAAAATAAAATGATTGTTTGGGTGGTAAGCAAGAAAGCACTCTAGGCTTAAAAATTCCAGGGGTTGCCACGGTCTAAAATGCAATTAAAATTGAAAATTTTTTGAGAGGCAAAAAACAGTCAGAATCCTTATAAAGAGATATATATAGAGAGAGAGAAAAAAAAAATGTTTTCATTGACTTTGAAGCAGTATTTTATAAAGTAAACTGATTTCTTTTATTAGATGTTAAGAAGATGAAAGTCACATATAAAAGTTAAAGCAGCATTGGGCGATAGATGGCGCCTATTGGTATCAGTCTATGCTCTTCGTTTAGTATTAAAATTCTAAATATTAACACAGTTATCGGAAAATATTATAATCGGAGTGGTGGTAGCCCAAAGGTAAGCCTTTTTTACCTATTTATTTGAATAAACAACAAAATGAGCAGTGTATATGACTTCCTAGAACAGGGAAAACTCAGGTCTAGTCCGATCACAAGATCGCATAGTGATTTAAACATCAGGCAATGTTTAACTAACGTTAGCACAAGCCCTCAGTTAGATCAAGCTTCAGGCCCTCACAATAATTATAAATCAAAGAATATAGAGCAGGATGATTTTAACATGCAAAAAAAGCCCGCTAAAAATGTCCAAAAGAAAACAGAAGTTAAATTAGATCGCAAGCAAAAATCCATTAAAACCACAAGTTCGCAACAAACGGCTGTAGTGACTGACACGATGCGAAATTTCAAAAAAGTGGGGAAGAACCCTGCTTCTCTTATAAACCTAAACATAATGGATTCTACTAACACAAACATTAATCTTAAGACTGAAAATCAAGTTAATAACTGTAATAACACTCAGTTTCAAATTGAAAATAACATACCAGAATACGATGCGATAGATTTCCCAATTTAAAAAAAAAACACAGGTGGTGCTTCACCTAAAGCCGCCGATACCCACCATAACAGCTCTTCTCACGATCAAGAAACAGACCTGATCACATTGTTGGAAGTCCAAAATAGAGATTTACACATTCCATGCAATACGATAACACTTTCATGACTTCGCACCAAAATTCTAATGAAATCTCAGATTCCGATTCTGATAGCTATAATAATAAAAAAACACGCAGCAATTCGCAAAAGCAAATATATTCGCTAGAAACTAACGATGAACTAAACCTTCACAGTTCAGATTCTCCCACGTTTAAAGCCTTGTCAAATGCAAATAACACACAGATTATCAACAAAGAAGTAACTACAATTACACAGCATCAAATTCAAAATAAAGTCAGAAATTCCAATATCTTTAACAACCAAAGTTATGCGGCTGCTCTGGGTAATAACAATGCCAATACACAGGGGCATAGAGCAGACACTCAATCTTTGCAAGTCTCCATCTTAGACTTTGTTGAGGATGAATGCCCTTCTCCTATTAGTGTTGAAATGAATCCGCAACAGACTCAACACAGTAAAACACAAATGCTAAATAATTATCAATCTATTAGTCAGGAATTTAATGCCAGAATTCCCTCATTGCTTTTCAACTCATTCTTGAATTATCATAATGAGAATACACTAATTCTCACTACCACAAATGACAATTGTAATCTGTTCACCTTTCCAACAGACGATTTCTTTGAGCTGCTGAAGAATCTAAAACTAGGGAATGCAATAAAACGAATATACCACCATCCAAATAAAAGATATTTTATAGTGGAGTTCAACAATATTATCCAAAAAGAGCTGTTTAAAAGACAACAACTCTTCATAAACCAGCACTACCTGATCAAAATAGACATGAATAGGCCTAGAATTGCTTATGGTCTTGTACGTAACTGTTATGTTAATTTCTCTCAAGCTGACCTTCAAAGACTGTTGGCCAAACATGGAGAAATCACAAGCTTCAAATATTTGACAGAAACGAGATCCGATCTTGAACTTCCATCAAATAGTGCGGCCTTCACACTTAGATTGAACTCAGGATATACTCTACTGGATATTCCAGTGAAACTCGAGGGAAAAAAGTATCCACTATACATATCTAATCATGGGGTGCAGCCTCAATGTTTTCATTGTGGTGACTGCTCACACCTCATCAAACTCTGTCCTATGAAAATTTGTGACCTGTGCAAAACAAGGAAAACCAAATATCACAAATGTAATACAATGACTCACGATCCTCCTTCCTCCCTGCAACTTCTCACCACCCACTCTACAGTGCAGACTAATCAACAAGTACACAAAACACTCACAGAAACAACACAGGTGAACAAACAAGGAATTGACACTGAAAGCAAGATCCTTAGGGATGATGCTGACACTGCTATACAGAGATCACAAGCACCCTCTCCTCATCATACAAAGCATGAGGTTATCAACCACACTAAGCCAAATCTGATTCACCAGCGACAAAGTTTAACAAAAAAAGAACTTGCAACCACAACATACCCGACCCTGCAAATGAGGCACAAAGATCACGCTCCAACTAACAAAAGGAAAACTCAAGACTCTTCTAGCTCCCAGCATGATGAACTAACTAATTCGACTGCTGATTCAGATATGGAGCCAAGCATTGCAGAACTCAACACTAACAGAGGACCGACCAATAGAAGGAAGAAAGAAAATAAAAGAATCACTAGTTACACAAGACAGCACTTCTCTGCAAGACTCACCTTTCAATAGCAGATATATTGAGGTGACCCTTAACCCAAAACAATCCATAATATCCCAAATTCCAATACCAGAGCATTCAACAAATAAAGCTCATGACACAGAAATGCAAGTTCAAGATTCCATGAACATGGAAGAACAACTAGTATTAAGTGAAGAACCCCATATGGGTGAATAGCCACTTACTCTCAGTCAAAGCCCATTAAAATTATAAATCATGCAACTTAAAATTGCAGGCATTAATGTAAGGGGACTCAACTCTCTCAACCGCGTTCATGCTATTGAAAAATGGCTTGACAAGATGAACATCCATATTGTGTGCTTCTCAGAGACCAAGCTTCACTATCAGTCAGACCACAGAATCTCACAAATGATGCAATACTATGGATACTTTCAGTACTCTTCTTCCAACTCTGCATCATCAGGAGTGGCATTCCTCATTAGCAAAAACCTTCTGTATAACAAACTCAGAACTCTACATTTAGACAAAGAATTACTAGTATTAAACCTAACATTTGGGAATTATTCCCTCAACATAATTTACTCATACTTTAGAAATTCCCTGAACTCGGCACATCCTGCAATCAACAAAATTAATGCCCTTCTTTCATCTAACATATCTCCAGCTATCTTCTTCAGTGACTTCAATATGAGTTACCAAAACTTCAACTCGATGTTTCTTCACCTACTCAACAGAGTTTTCTTGTGTGGAGAGAGTTTTTTCCCTCCCGATGCCTTCTCCTTCTACACGTTGCACAGAAGATCTCTGATTGACTTACTTTTCTACACTCCAGACATACACTTCTACCTCAAAGCCAGTCTTCAACTGGTGCCTTTCTCTGACCACCTCACCATGTTAATATCTCTTCAAATCAACACCACTATACCAGTCCAAAACTGTCACACTCGCACCATTAGAATGTTAAATAAAGCCACCACTCCAGAGTTGATATTTTCAGAGGCATATATCTTACTCAACAAAATCAAAATACTCTCTCTTCACCCATCCAAGCTTGGTCTCTATTTGTTGGAGTCTTGAGCTCTCTTATTGACTCCTACACAAAGAAAACGAAAGGTTCCAATTGACCCATTAAGGACCTTGAAAATATTAGTAACAAGTTGAGTGCCCTCACATTCACAAACCCTAATGTACAAAAAATAATGGAACTCAAAAGTCAATACTACCACAAACAAAAAGTGCTTGCTCAATATGTGGCCACTAAAAGGTCAAAAGTCTTTATTGATAATCATCATAATTGGAACCGCAGCTAAATCAGGTGGGCTCTGGGGATGGTCAAAAGGTCCACTCCTACAATGTTAACAGTAGATCAGCACTGCTATAGCGGTCCCGAAATGCTCGACAAGATTCATAAACACTTTCGTTGCAAACTCCAAAGTACCAATTTCAAAATCGGAAGCATCTGGAAACAGTTGGTTGGAAGTCATGAACATAATATTACTGAACAGCAAATAATCCAAAAATTACAGTCCTATCCCGAAAGCACACATCCTGAACTACATGGCATCCCAAGATTTGTGCTTCTCCACCTGAGTTACTTCACTGCACCCATAGTCCGGCAAATGATTGACCTGCTTGCTGGTGATTTCCTGAATATCCCAGACCTTTATCCTGTTTTGCTAGTGCCATTTCTAAAAAAACACATTAACCCTTCCAGCCTGTTGAACATAAGACCTATATCAATGATTCCCCTTCTCATCAAAACAATAGAATCCATAGTTAAAGATCGTATTCAAAATCAGATTTACAATCACATTTCCAAGTATCAATTTGCTTGCAAAGGCTCTTCCACCAGCGATGCAGTCTGGCACTTCCTGCTCCTGATTGAGCATGTCAGAATGCAAAGGAAATCAAAACCAATAGTAATTCAACTTGACTTTTCCTCTGCCTTCGACACCGTCATCCCATCAACACTACTTCAAACCCTACATGACTATCAAGTGCCTGACATTTTTATTCGCATGGTAAGCTGTCAGCCAGCTTCAGACCACATTTATCCATCCCTCAGGGATCACCATTGGCTACACTGTGTTTTATCACATACATCAACCCCTTCCTCAAAGAAATTGAATCTAAGATTCCGGGGATATACATACCTGCCCTGAAACATTAGGTGCACCACATCACCTATGTCAATGATGTATCAATCTTCCTTCCACACAAATATCACCTTCATACTGCATTACAAATCATAGAGAAACATGCTAGAATTCTAAATTTTCAAATAAATCACAGCAAGTCATCGATGTGGAAAATAAAGACAGGAGAAATTATTCCCTCAATTTTCATGGCTAAGCCACAACCCTTCTTAGGCTTTCCAATCTCCAAATCCAGGCTCGCCATGGCCAAGAACATTCAAAACTTAGTTCTGGACAAAACAAGAAAAATCGTTAGCTCACTCTCAAAAATCTCTGTATCACTTCCTGGAAAGACTGCCCTTCTCAATATGTTAGTCTATCCTAGACTGAACTATTATTTCCCAATTGTCAAGCCTACTAAAACCTTTGAACGGGCAATAAACTCACTATGCTCGAAAGCTCTTTGGAATGGCAGGGTAGTGGCCATCAGCATGGCCAAAGCCCAAAGGTCTAAGGAGCTCAATGGGTTGGGATTGCACTCTGTCTCCACCTGGTACCTTCAAAAATCATTGTGAGTACTTCACTCCATTCACCTTGAACCTTCCATCTTAAAACCGCACTCATTGGTGGATCCTACCGACACGCCTCCGCCATTCAATAGCAAGTGGATGACCGATATCTGGGTATATGCAAAAAACTCAATAGACCTAACACAACTCACTCTAGATGATAAAAAAAACCTATTGGCAGACCTACAAAATCAAATATCCAAATGAGACCACACTCCAGAATACACTTGGTATCAACAACAAATTACTAATTAGGAAGTTTAAGAACTGGTATCTCGAACCCAAATTTATAATTAGGAAGTTTAAGAACTGGTATCTCGAACCCAAATTTATAAACTTCCTCATCAAGCTAAATCTCTCCGCGTTGCCTACAAACCATTTCCTAGTCTGGAAAAGAGGCTACAGCAAACTAAACCCTCAATGCCAATTATGCTCCACAGTGGATGAAACAATCCAGCACCTGTTGCTTTCCTGCCTTATCTTTATCCACTGCAGACTTTCATCAATGAAAGTGTTTCGCTAAACATCAGTGAAGTACTCTTCATTCAAAATGCAATCAAGACAGGATTTTTTGCCACCATAAGATTGTCCATTTTTCTGAACTTTGCTGTGTGGATTACCAGATGCAATTACATCTTCAGACATGTACCTACCAATGTCTACAACACCTACACAAAGTTGCATAGGAATTTTAGGGCCAGAGACCAACTGTTGGCACCGGGATGGTTATACCAAGAAACCTGGAACAAGGTCACCCTACCAGATCAGTGAACACGCAGCAATATCTGTCGAAGCTCAAGTGTTACATGACTCAACAGTGACACTGGTACACTAGCATCAAGAATTTACATACATGTACAACTAGTTACAACTAGTTACTCTCAATAGTTTCTAATAAATATCTATTTTTATAAAAAAAAAAGTTAAAGCAACTATTAAAAATGTTATTTATATGATTAATTTCATTTTCAGTTTATTTAAATATTTCTTCAGATAAAATTATATTCTTTAATATTTACATAGGTAAGACATTGAATGAGTATTGTTTTAATAATAATAGAGTTTTTTTTTTTCATAGGTCATAGCATCGGCCGGGACGCGAACCCACAACCGTCTGCAACCAACCACTTGCTTGCAAGGCAGCTGCGATGACTTCTCAGCTAACAACGCTTGACAAATAATAATAGAGTTAATGTTTAAAAACGAAAGATCTGTAAAATAAGATTTGTGAATGATTTAAAAATGCTTTGATGATTACAAGAATTAACTCAATAAAATGTCCCCAAAAATTTAGACAAAACGTATAGATTGTTTGAAAAGGTCAAAATAAACGCAAACTATAATAAACCATTAAAAGCAAACTTGGAAAAAGAAAAAGAAATATTTAGAAATCAATTAATTATTATAATAAAAGTATGAACAAAAATGTAAAATAGAAATTGCAATGCAAGAAACTTTTGCTTAGAGAAAATTCTTTTATGGACCATTGAAGTTAGATTTAAAAAAAAAAAAAGACTTTTTAATTTTGTTTGTATAATAAATTGAGAGGTTGCCAGTCTTTCGCATGCGCCTACTGTTGCTTCTCAGACAGCCAATTAGATATTTTATTCAAGTAAATAAAAACAATTAAAAATAGAAAGTGATAGTACAAAGTGAATTTTCAATCTAATTTCTGAACATTATTCATACTGAAACACAAATGTGGATACAGAAAAAACAAGATGAATAGGCTTTAAAGATATGTATATGGAAAATTATAAAAGAAATAAATTTGAAAGGTTAAATGTAGAAATGCTGAAAAGAGAATAAATAGATACTATGTATTGAGAAAATCCAATTAGCTATCCAATATTTACTTAAATGGATATCTATTTTAGTTAAGGTAGTATAGTCGCATATTAATCTGGGCTGTCCATGTAAAGATTAATGTAGTATTACAGTATAATGTAGTTTTTATCATTTGTAAGGATACTGGTATGTGTGATAAGCATACTTTTTCAGGGAAAGAGCTACTTATAACGAAGTGTCACAATCTTCTATTTATATATTACATGAATGGTTTTATAACGTCTTTTAACATTTCTTTTTGGGGGAAACACATACATTTTGATTTTATTAGTGTGAAGAAACACTGTCGTTTTTTGAAATAGTTTCAGACATTGCACCCTTCTTTTAAAATTAGATAAAATATTTTTTTTCCAATATAAATTACTCAAATCTGTGCACACATCACACATAAAACACTCATCATTCTTATGGCTGATAGAACATATCCAATGATTCTCTTTACATCTTTGTGTTGTACAGTAAACACTTTCAAGATGATGACTTTATTGTGAAGGCACATATGTCATATGATCTGTCAAGTGCTCAACTATGCATATGCACAACTGCATCGATGGTGAAGAGTTGATTCTTGCCTGTAGTAGTTATACATGTGTGACAAATGTATCTTTTACATACAGCTATCTATTAAATATAGCTTAATTTAACAATAGTTACCATTATTTGTTTTTAATCCAGATCGTCCCTCCACAATTTCTTAGTGAACCACACTCACACACATCTTGCCTATTCCTGTGACATACATTAGTTTTCACAAGAAAAATGTTTTATTTTTATCTTTAAAGTAAAAAAAAACTGAATTAAATATGTGCAAAGAACTTTTGAAATATTTTGGAAAAAAATTGTGAGAGGTGATGATATGAAGATAGATACCCAAAGAAAGACTGGTTTTAAAAAGAGGAGAGCATCAAGTGTCAGAAGAATATAGCAATAAGTGTGAAATAAAAAAACAGGGTTATGGCATTATTACTCAGAAATCCATAAGAAGTTCAAATGCCGGGATCGATCCTGGGACCTACACGACATTCTTCCAATTAAGCCAAATCATACTATACAGTGTAGTTTGAAGAGAGTATGGTTTAATGAAATCTACTTTTCAAAAATATTAATGTGCGTTTAAATAAATTTATAATTACAACTTTAAATTATCACAATAGATTTCTAACTATAAGATCTTTCCATTGACTCGATGTAAATCGAAAGATTTCGCGAGTATTAATGTGTAATAAGAAATGTGGGCTTATTCAGTGAAGTATTGAATGGCTTCACGCTCTCAGATCTAACCGCTTCAGCTTCACCTATTTATATAGAAAGTAGGTTGAAGTAAAGAAGGGTCCCTATCTTTTCTTCCAAAACGTAAGCTTGTGGTTAAGACCTGTAAACGCGCACGTTCTTGAGGTTACAGCCTTAGTAAATATTACATAAACATTATGGTAATGACATTTTAATGGCAAAAATAAAGACAGTAATAAAAAATTTAAAACGAAAGCTTATAGTGATTGAAGAGAATAAAGAGTAGCAAAGAAAAAGAAGTTTTTTTAAACCGGTTAAAAAATGTAACTAAAGATATGCACACATGTCAAGCGTTGGTGGTCCGAGTGCTTAGCACAGCTATCTTACAAGCAGTTGGCCCGAGGTTCGCTTTCCGGAGACGCTTTGACACATTAAAAAAAAGATATGCACACATAAATTTATCTTTTTATGATTTATTAGAAAAAAGTTTATATATTGTAAATATAAAGATCAAATTTTGCAATTGTTATCTCAGTAAACTTAACTATTGTTAAGAAACAATCAAAATTATTTTAAAGAACAATGAGTTCCATTAAATGGCTGCTTTCTCAATTTATAAGATTTTTGTTTCGGGTTTTTACGATTTTGCGTTTAGTCCATTTATGCGAAAGTCAGATACAAAAATGTACTCGCGGTGATCTTGTGAAGTGTGATAATTATATTCAATATTATGAAGATTTTCTATTTTTTGAATTATTTTATACTCTCATAGAAGAAGTACTTAGAGACCCTTCTATAAGCTGTCAGTATCATTCTCGTTTGAAAGAATGTATACCAAAATGTAAAGAACTAAATGCTCAATTGGAGAATTTAATCAGAATTGCTGATTTCTATTGTGATAATGATGCAGCGCATTTAAGAAGATTTTTGGCTGACAGGGAATGCTTTAAGGACATTCTAGATGTTTGTAAGCCGGGTGAAACGCCTCCCACCTTTATTTTTAATATCACAGAATATATTCATAGTTTACAAAATCCAATGTTTATCCACAACAATATAACCTCAAATCAGTGTGAAAAACTAAAGAACGATGAACTTTGTGCATTATCACAATTCTCGGAATCAAAAGTTTGCAAGGATCCTGAGTTACCTGGACTATTTAAAACCTTATTTGCCTTAGAAAACGCTTTTGCAGCATGTCCCAAAGTACATTTTGAAACAACTTCTACTACAGCTGACATAACCTCAGCTGACATAATCTCAATCTCAAAGACTACAACTGAAATAGAATCTTCATCAGATAATCATTTAGATCAGCCTAATAAATGTTCTATTTTATATCAATATTTTTTTTTTTATATTTCAACCAGTGCATTTTCTATTTCCTTAATTTTTAGCAAAATTTAAAAGGAAATAATATATATTATCCCAATAATTTATTTAAGAAGGTTTTTTAAAAAAAGACTGTCTAGCAAAAATTAAATTAAAAAAAAGATAAAGAAATCAAATTAAAATAGATGATTAATAAAAAAAATCTAGAAATTATACAACTATTCAAGTTTTTTAAATTTTTATAACCTCTTTCTTTTCTTTTTTTTTTTCTATGTGTCAAGCATCGGCAGGGAAGCGAACCCGCTAACCCGGGACAACTGCTTTTAAGGCAGCTGTGCTGACCACTCGACCACCAACGCTTGATCTATATCATATTTCTTGTCTATCATATTGCAAACATCCGTTAATATAGACGTCAAAGTAATCTTCCTCACTATTGATGTATTTTGAAACACTTTAATTTTCAAGTGAGTAAGATATACATAACAGATGTTATAGTTTAACTTCGTATATACATTTTTATGTATACCTAAACTTACTTTTCTATATAGATAGAAAGACAGAGATAGATAATAGATGTGTGGATGAATAAATAGATAGATAAATTGATATATAGATAGGTAGATAGATAAATTGATATATAGATAGGTAGATAGATAGATAGACAGACAGATAGATAGATAGATAGATAGATAGATAGATAGATAGATAGATAGATAGATAGATAGATAGATAGACAGACAGACAGACAGACAGACAGACAGACAGACAGACAGATAGATAGATAGATAGATAGATAGATAGATAGATAGATAGATAGATAGATAGATAGATAGATAGATAGATAGATAGATAGATAGATAATATATTTTAATTTTCTATTTCATCACACATTTTTGCAAACATATAATTAAAGACATGTGAAAAAGGCAAATGATTCCTCCAAAAGATAAATGAATCAAATTAAAATAGTTGATTATTAAAAAAATATCGAGATATTTTTTAAGCTTTTTTTTTTTTTTATCAGTGCGTCCTTAACCTTAACATTATCATATAGCAACCATCCATCAGCACAGAGATTAGACCGCTGATTTTCAAAGTGATCGATTTCCACTTTCAGCGGGTCTATGTCAGTGACAAAAAAAATTGGGGATCCACGATATATAAATGGTGGTCCACCCACCGAAATCATTATTTCAGGCGTTTCCGTAAACTTTTAAGTTGGTATTTTAAATTTGAAATAATTATATGAATAGATACGATAAGTTTTGGATTTTTTTTTATAATTCTTGCAAATCACAAAAATTACAAAATAGCTTCTAAAAATAAAGACAATAGTATTTTTACGGTTTTTATTGAAAATTATATTTTTTTGAATTATCTCGGTATTTCTTGCTGATATTTAAACCTAATTTTCCCCGCGTATTATTAAAATCTGACAAAATCAACTAATTGATGGTTCACCAGATACTATTCGTATCTGCTTTGTAGTGTTCTATGATTACGTATAAGTTTCCACAAGTTTTCATACCAACATCGCATCGAACAGCCGCGCAATGAATAAAGTTTGTTCAGACCAAAACTTTTGCACTGACATGTTAAATTAAGCAATTATAAATAGCAGTATTAGAATCAAACTTTGATTATTTCTATTCTGAATTTTGAGAAGAAAAGTGGTTGAAAAATATTAATTTTATTTAGTGCAAAATACAGATACAAATCAAAGTGAATCAAAAACATCTTGTTTAGGAGTATCTAAGGAAAGTAAGTACAAACTTTTAGTTAATCATTCATATTTGCGATTTAGTTAAATATTTCAAATAAAGATAATACCTGCTAAAACATATGCTGGAACAAAAAATTAAATATCCAAACAAAGAAATAGTCAATGCTTCAGATATAGCAAAAAATAATTATTTCCAGCTTTTTAAGATTTGTTTTTGTTTGTGTAGGTGTTTTTTTTAAAGATTTTGTGTTAAAGTAGTAGGAATTGTTTAGATACTTTTCCAATTTTGATTATACTTAGTTTTAATGTAAGTGCCTCAATAGAGTCTTACTCCAGTCAATCTTTTGTCTTATGATATTTAAATAGCTTGTTTTTTTGTTGACAGATATCTTCTACTCAACATGGTGGAGGCTAAAAAAACATAGTCAGTATAGCATTAATTATTTGAAGTTCGGCTTTATTCCATCACTGTCAGACAAGCATTTGACCATATGTCTTTTGTGCAACAAAGTTTTAAGCAACGATGCTATGAAACAGTCTAAGGTGGAGGATCATCTGGGAAGTTTGCATCCTGATAAAACAGGTAAAGATTTGATATATGAAAGAAAAACTTCAGAAGAGAACCATGCTAAACAGTATATTTGCTTCAACGTCAAAAAGAGACGATGATGGTTTGTTTGCTGGAGTCTTACAATATTTCATAGCAAAATCAGAAAAGCCTCTTACTAATGGAGAACAGTGATTTTCTCAGCCATTGAGGAGGATTTAAAAACTGTTCTACATAAATCTGCAAATGATATATTCAGAAACGTAATGATGAAATGAATCACGATGTGGAAAGCTTGTTGGGTAATTATCTAAAAACAAACTATTTTTCCCTTCAAGGCCGATGAATCAACTTTAACCGGTAATGAAGCAATATTAATGGCATGTGTTCGTTTTCGTCAAGCATTGCTTTTACAAAAACTTTGATTACAGATACTAAAGGCAATCAATATTTAATGTTTTAAAAGACTATTTCCTGGAAAAATAGATCTCCTTAACAAATATAATATTGGTAACGGCAGATGGACAACAGCCATGTGGAGCAACAGCCATCTTTGGTCACTATCGCGGTTTTATAAGCCATTCTAAAACAAAAAGTACCTGGTATAGTTGCACTAGCTAAAAATCTAATTGCCAGATTGCATCAATATTTCCAATTAGTCATAGCAGTAAACAAGATTCTTAGTAACAGCATTAAATAAATTCTAGGTTGTTTGAGCAGTTGTGTGAAAAAAATGACAAGGACTTTTATCGATTACTTCTTCACACTGAAGTATGGTTCTTAAAAGGCTTATGTTTGAAAAGATTTTTCACTTTTGAATCCATTTTAGAGTTTTTGGATGATAAAGATCCCATTTTGAAAGAAAATTTAATAAAATGGAAATCAGATATTGCTTATTTAACAGATTTATTTGCTAAATTTAATGATTAACTTTCAGTTACAAAGAGACAGCCTAAATCTAATAGAAACAAAGTCCATAATTTCAGCTTTTCTTGCCAGAATTGACCTATTCAAATAAAACATTAGAAGGCACACATTTTCTCAGTTCCACAACTTATCATTGACAACAGGATGATGACATTTTGGATATTTTCAACATTCAAATGCCCTCCACTCCGACTTTAAAACCAGATTTGATGATGTTTTAACTATGGAAATACAACATCACATGATCACCATCTCTTATACTAGCACATAATTGTTCAGACCCATATGACTATGTAAGTTATTGAGCTTAGATTGAAAATATTATTGTGTTTTTAATTTCATTCTCATGGTTTTGTTGTTAAGTAGAGATAAAAGATGGCTGCTGGAGGGTTGCATTAGATCCTAAGATCCAAGGCTCCTCACTGACCGAAGCCACAAGCCAGAAACTAGTCTGGGGATATTGTATGAGTAGGCACTAGATAGGGATTTTATGCACAAGCCAATCCATTGATTACTCTGTTTGGCACAGGGTGGCACTACTGTATGGAGAGTTTTGCCTTGTTATGGAAATACCGCAGTGGATTATCAATCCGTGCGGTGCAATTGAAGAATCGGATATCGCACTATAAGAAGAACTCATCGAAATAAGCATTATATTTTTGATAACTTTTTCATTTTTATATCTCATGGAAAGAAGTTTTAGCCCAGTAAGTTAATATGCTAACAAAAAAAAATCGTATGCAAATAACTGAATGAAGAGATTTAAGGCTATACTTGTTATTTGTTAAGCAATTGCTATCAAAGCATCAAGTTTATCCCTCCCATTAAAACTATTAATTATTATATTTTTAGTTTTGAACCTAGCCTTATTTTATGGTTTTGTTAACAAATTCTGACTTTTGTCCAAAATCTAAATATTTACAAAGTTTTGTGCTAAATTTTAAAGAGAATTTTAATTTAGCTTTTTTTATATATTTTGAATTAATGTTTAATTTTGTTTTATTTCACATAAAAATAAGCTTTTTATTTTAATTGTTTCATGAAGGTCTGAATAAAAAATGTAAGTTCTTTTTCGTTTTTTACAAAGCCCTATCAAAGTGAACAGTACTATGTCAGCTGTGAAAAACATATTTGACGATATAATTTATAGGTTAGAAAATTTAATATTAGGCACGCAGGGGGTCTATGGCAAAAAAATAATTCGAAAAGTGGTCCACAGGACAAAAAAGTTTGGGGACCTCTGGATTGGACGAACACTATAGATGTATTTTGAAATATTCTCTTATTTTCAAACAAATAACACATAGAACATACAATTTAACTTTAAATATACATTTAAATATATATATAGAAATAGATTTTTTTTTCCTAATCATTTAGTTCATGTTTGTTTTATTTTATAGCAGCAATATCTTTTTTAATTTCAACCACTAGATTTTTTTATTTCCATAGCTGCACTATTTTTTTTTTTTTTTTGTAAATTTATTTTCAGCAAAATTTCGAATCGTTAAGAGAAGGTAATATTAACATATAATAGCTGAGGATAATTATTTAAAAAATCTATAAAAATAAGCTGTCCAGCAAAAATTACATTTAAAAAAGATGTTTAAAAAAGTGATTAATTAAAAAAAAATCTAGAAATTATATAAACTAATGACCAAAAATGTCAGCAAGATGTATTATAATATAGCTAATTCAAGATTTAGACTGCTTCATTAATAAAGTGACATAAGCTTAAAACCGTAGCAGAAATCTATTATTGCCATTCAATGGTATCTTTCGGCAATAAACATTTACTTAACCAAAGACCTGGTTAATAGCTAGTTTCTAGCGTTCATTTCTTAGAACGTGTATAATGACTAAAGATTATAATAAAGACAAATATATTAATCCAAACCTATGATAAAAATAGCACGTAGATGCTAAAAGGACAAATAGAAATAAAATAATTACACTTCATATAAAGCAAACAAAAATCATGACTGTAGCTTATACATTTCAGGAACAATGGTTGCACGTTCTGCGATCTCATGAAAGTTTGCGAAATCAATAAATATTGCATGAGAATGATTATTAAATACTTATCCATTGCTATTATATTGATATCCTGAACTAGTTTCTGTCGTAAAGCTTTTATTAATGAGGAGTTTGAAACTAAATATAATTAATCTAGAGCAAGCATCTTAGATTTAGTGCGTTTTTCATTCGACAATTAGCTTTTATCCTTTTTTTTTTACTTCCAAACTATCAACTTAATATTTAAAAAAAAAAATTTCAATGTTTTGAATCCAAACTACTACTTGCATAGACATACATATTTTTGATGTCCTCAGTTTTCTAACAAATGTAAGCACCATTAATCTTAGGATACAATCTGTATAGTGTCAAAAGACGTCACATATCTGCAGTCTATATCAACTTTTCAGGAGCAACTCTATTTTATTCTGGTGTTTCCACTTATGGAATGTATAGAGTAGCATTGAATATGGATTATTAAACATTATTCTCTAGTATTTCCTCAAAATACCAATACATACTAAAATGAATAGATTAATTATAATAATGTAATGTCTATTGTTTGAAAAATCGTGTTAATTTTAACGGCTAGAGTGATAATAGATGAGTTATGATCTAGAGATATTTGGCTTTTAAAACGTCATTCTACCACTGCTGCTATTTGAAATAGAGATAAAGAGGATAATATCAATTTACACTAGTTGATAGCTTCAGCTTGGTAATACATATCTCACTGATATATCTATAGTTTGTCTTATGCACCACACACACTCTAAAATATAAATTTTAGCCACATGCCTTGAAATAAATATGGAGATATTTAAAACCAAAAAAAATCAAGAATTAGTATTCTTTTACTCTTATGAGCTATCACTTCCTAATTTGCAAGATATAGACCATGAAAAGCCAAGATGGAGATGCCAACACTATTTATCTGTCGTATCATTTTTTGCTTTCACAAATATTAAATTTTAATTTTTTAAAGCCGTATGGAAAAACTTAGCTATGTGTAAGCCTATAAAATTAAAAATACTGGGTTATAATATAATTCTAATCTCATTATCTACTGCGACCACACTTTTCATAAGATATTCCCTAGCTAACACTTCAAATCCTGCTTTTTATATATGCAGTTCCATTCATTCAATTTTTTAAAAAAATAATATAAAATCACGTATAACATCCTATATCGTCAAACCTTTTATAAATTTTACAATGATATTATTAAAATCTGTATACAGATAGATACTAAGGTTATTTACCAACAGCAATGTTTTTTTCCTAACGAATATTACATAATTAAGTTTTTTAGAATTGAATAAAGAAACTTAGGTATTTTTAAGTCTCCAACAATTAAAAATAGTGGAATCTAATGTTATTTAACCACTTCAACTATTATCTAGCAGAACACTACTTTACACAAGGACCGTTTATGGGATATTCCAGAATTATCCACATATTTAAGATATTGAGGTAAAAAAATAGTCACAAGTAAAATCAATAATAATTATCACAAACAACATCGTGGGCCATGAAATTTTTTTTATGAATTTCACATTGGCAAATTTAAATGTAAATAATTTTTTCTTCCTAAATATTAAAGGATGTTTTTTTAATGTGCAAAATATAACTATTTGTAAGCCTGCAACAATAAAAATCGCTACGCAAGTGCCTCTAATATATAAATGAATTTGGAATGGTATCAGTTTTAGTTATTGCACAAGAAACGTCCACTATTCAGTTGTCATAACATTTAGAAATTATTGATAAATCACATAAAAAATAATCAAATGACTTTATTCCTCAAGAGTTCATAAAAAGCTTGAGTATTGCAAAGGCCATACTTAGAATTAATCCAACTTATTTTCCAGCAAAATATGTGTTAAACTGTTCAAGGTATCTCACAAGGATGTACAAATGTCATCATCCAACAAAGTATCATAATAACTATCCACATAAATTTTAGAATCGCCTGTCTTATAGTAGTATCAGTAAATCAATGCACTTAATGTTAAAATGCTTTAATGCTGCAGTCATTTCCAATAAATCAGTCTATTTCAATATTAGTGTTAGTTTAGCACGAAATACTAATATATTATAGATCTTTTTTTTCATATGTATGTGGTCATGTGGATATGAGATGGAGTGGATAGCTGAAAGAAACTTGAAAGCCTGAAAATCGCCTATAATTACATCTAAAATTCAGTATATGCAATATACTTGTATTTAAATATTCCAGATTCAGCCTGAAATCTGATTATCCCTATATGTTCATCTATTGGTCACTAAGCCAACTTATGTGCCTGAATAAAACTGAGATCAGTACATATACCTATTAACTAGAATAGAAAAAATTTCATATTTTGATGGGATACAATTCTTCTTCATGGTTGGGAATATCATATTTATACATAGGCTTAAAAAGGGTTATATAATAAACTCCAGCTTTTGTATCTTTTGAATATAATTTTAATAGTTGTAAGAGAACATCAAAGCCTGACTTTACTATTGCTCTCTGTTCTCCCAAAATCACTCATAGCACACAATTGGGCAATCAATTTATGTAATAAAATATTTGTAAGCATAGAAATTATTTCAATTATTATGTTCATCCATTGTTTGCTATGCCAACTTATGTGCCTGAATAAAATTAAGATCAGTACGTATATATCTATTAACTAGAGAGGAAAAAAGTCCACACTTTCACAGGACATGATTCTGATATTTCATGTTTGGGAATATCATATTTATACATGTGCTTAAAAAGAATTATATGATAAACTCCAGTTTTTATTTCTTTTAAATGCAGTTTTAATCATTGTAAGAGGATATCATAGCTTGGCTTCACCATTTTTTTCTATCCTCCCAAAATTACTTTTAGCTCACATTTCTCTGATTTCTAACAGCTCTTAGAGCCTAACTCTTTGCATAGCTCACAATTCTTTGTTTTCTAACAGTGCTTACTGCATCATTTTTGATTCTGACATAACAGATAAACATGCATATATATACCAATGTTTGATCCAATATATAATGTATTCTAGAGAATAAAAATTATATCTAATGTAGAAATTTAATTTAGCGAAAGTTTTTTTTTTCATATGTCATAGCATTGGCCGGGACGTGAACCCACAACCATCTGCAACCAACTACTTGCTTGCAAGGTGGCTGCGATGAGCTCTCAGCTAACAATGCTTGACAATTTAGTAAAAGTTGTGCACTATATTATAGATAAAAATCAAATATGTAACAAATATACTTCATCATAAAACGATAAATAAATATCTCATTAATAGTAACAAAAACTCTATATACATACATTGCTGTATCGGAAAAATTATGAAAAAAATAACAATAGTTAAATATTCTTTTGGCATAGTAAGGAATATAAGTGCTACATCTTCATTTTAGAATGATAATTAACATGAAGTAACACTTACATTTATATAATAATAAAATGAACTTTAGTAATAAATGCATTTACATTAGCACAATGCCTAAACACATTGTTCATCCAATAAATTATTTAACAAATAGTAATAAAAAAAAAATCTATTTATTTTAATCTAAAATGGAGCAATGATAAGATGTGTGTGTGCTACATATTTATGTGTTTTATAAAGATTGGAATTGATAAATATTAGGTTAAAAATAGAAAGTAATTATGAGGTTAAAAATTGCAAAAAAAATATTCAAAATTAAATTACTTGCACATTAATTAAGGGCTTTTAAACATACATGTGTGGGAGATGATGGTTTTGTCCAATTTATGAGTGCTTGTTCAACATAAATAACATATATTGGAGATCATTTATCTGTTTCGCATGTATGTGGTCATATATATCGGTTATATACGATGGAGTGGATAGTTGAAGAGAGCTTGAAAGTCTGGGTTCAAATCCCCTCTAATTACACCTAAAGTTTAGCATATACATTATCCATGTATTCAAATATTATCTGTATAGATATATGTATTGTGACCATTTATTTTGCATAGAAAATAAATATAAGTACAATCTAGAATTTTTTTTTTTTTTTTTAAATTATAATTCTAAAAGGTTAGCTAGTATTGTCTTTATTAACTTAACTGATTGATTTAATTGCTCTATTTCACGTATTTAAACTAACAATATTTTTTTTAGAAAAAGAAGTAATGAAATTTGACTGCAATTAAAAATAATAATTTGGTCAAATTAAAAGTAATCAAACTTTTTAAAATAAAAAAAAAGAAAGAAAAGCAAATACGTCTATATTTCCAGTTAAAAAAAATATGTCTTCTTTATTATAAATTAAATAAAAAAAATCTTCAAACATTAAAACTCTGATTGAAAAAAAAACAGGCACTAAAAAAAATCAAGATTCGAAAACACATGAAGGCAGATAATCAAAAATAGTCACTAATTAAAAATCTGTTCCCGCCAAATAGAAACTGTCCAATGATTGAGTGATTAATGGCATGAACATGGATGTAAACACACCAAAAAACAATTCGATTCAGCAGGCACATCAGGTGAATCGATTCTGATAGAGAGAAAAAATATAAATAGTGTGGAAAATCAGTAGAAGATTATTATTATTATTATTATTATTATTATTATTATTATTATTATTATTATTATTATTATTATTATTATTATTATTATTATTATTATTATAGTTGATTGATTCAGAGATACAAGATTCATGAATTGATATAAGATTTAGCTACTAGATTACTAGAAAAGTGACCAATGGAACCATTAAGCAGCCTAATGAAAAATCATCATAATATGATATTCAACTAGAGTACTTGTTCTCTCTATCTGCCCCCCATGTGAACACCAAGCCTTGCCTAGAAGTTTTAATGTGCCATTCAAGACAGACCCCCAGTTATTTAGTAATGCAGTAATAAACAAAGACATGAAATTTAGAGGTAAGCAATTAAAAATGATTCAATTACAATAAGATATGAATTAAAATTATAGCTATTAATTTTTATAAAAGAAAAGAGAGAAAATGTTATATTATTAGTCTTAATAAAAGTTTTCACAATCAATTATTAACTTCAGTCAAAAGTTGTTGATAGTTTTTTCATCTTTATTTAAAAATAAAAACAAGAAATGAAAATCGTTATTATTTAATTAAAAACATTCACACACACACGTATATATGTTATATATTACATTAGTTAAATGCCAATTATTTCATAAAATTTAAGATATGTTCAAATAATAAAAATACTTCTAATAATAATTGTAATAATAAAATGTATGTGTATAAATATACAACTATACTGGATTGGACTATAAATGCTCCACAAACATGGAATTGCTGATATCTGCTTACCTACCTGTAATTATTCTTAAAAATAATAAGATGCTATTTGAATCATAAATGCTTTTGTGCGTGTTATATATACCTTAATAAAATAATGAAATGTATGTGTATAAATGTACATCTACCCGAAATATTTCACAAACCCGGAATAATAATTGTAATACTGATATTATATGTACATCTACCTGAAATGCTTTCACATACCTGGAATAACAATTGTAATACTGATATTATTTGTTCATCTACTTTAAATGCTTCTATAGACTTGAAATCAATAGTCAAAAACATTTATTTATAAATTGTGTATGTGTACCTGCTTAAAATGCTTCTACAGACCTGGAATAAATGGTTAAAAACATTTGCTTCTTAATTGTATATATATATATATATATATGTGTGTGTGTGTGTGTGTGTGTGAAATGCTTCTATCAACATCAGAAGGTAATTATCAACACTTACATATTATCTGCATTCCTACTTGAACTGCTTCTATCAGCATCGGAATGTGATTATTAATACTTGTATATTAATTGAATATGTATATCTACCTGAAATGTGTCTTTAGACTTCTTCCCATCATGTGAACTAAGAAAATGGGTTTTTGCTCAGATAACCTACATGAAATATTTTTAGACTTCTTCTCATCATGTGAACTAAAAATGGGTTTTTGCTTGGATAACCTACCTGAAATATTTCGAGACTTCTTCTCATTATATGAACTATATTAGAAGGACTTGCTAATGAATTATTGCTAATAAAATTGCTGTTATTAAAAATTAATCTTTTAGCTCCATTTTTGCATCACTAATTATTCATTGCATCTTGCTCACAAGAATCTCATGCATCTTGACCTATGTTAGGCATAACCAGATGATGGTAAGTAAGGTTGTAGTGAAATGGAACTCTAGTGGCACCATTTGGGAAACCAAACACATAAATTTCTAGATTTTTCCAGTCTCTACGGCACTACACCCTCTGATGAGCAGGAAATATTGTTGTAGGTTGGATGACATCTGCATTGGGGAATGCCAATCGATAGTTCCTTCCTGCAATATGCTCATCAGGAAATAAAACCAACTAAGAGTGGGGTTGGGTGTTGTCTGGTTACAATATATATATATATATATATATATTATAACCTACACTGCCATCACCGCTCATATACATTACTTGAGCGAAATGCCCAGGCGCCAGTTCTATTAATGAATAGAACAATATAATAAAATATATAATATAAAATTATTACTGAGACTCTATATTTAAGTTTATGTTCAGCTCAGCTCAGTGGGAGGCTATAGGCAGTTCATAAGATATATGATAATAAATGAATAAAAGAAGAAATATTATAAAACATTCAATATAATGTAAATTCCTTTGTTAATTAATTGTATTATAAAGAATCATAATGTTTATTTGATACAGTCTATTAAAATATACTTTAAACTTAATTTTTTCCTTTATCCAAGTATAACATATATCAGCTTGCTATAATTATATTCGTAAACAATTCTATTACTTGGCATATCATAATTTAAACATCTACTTTAATGCCAATCAAGAAATAAATAATAAGATCTCAGGGAATTTAACAAACACAGTTGAATTAATAAACTACATTGCCCATAAGTTATAATTCTAAAGTATGAGAAAAATATAATGAAACTAATTGACTAAAATATTTTACTGTGTTTCAATAATAAGATAACGACAGAGATAGGGTATTTTAATCTCATATCATCATCTAACAAATATACTGACTTGGCAACCTTTCTAATACGTTTATCAAGTGGCAAATACTCTTTATAATGTTTGGATTAAGAAATACAATATTGTCAGACATTAGCAAATTTAATATGATAACTTTAAAATAGTATATCTGTTTTATAATAGATTTATACAATGTGGAGATGTGGAAATGGAAATACGAATGTACACAAGAATAACTCACGACACAGTTGTTTAAAATTTAAATAATTAAACAAATCATTTATTACAATAAACAAAATAAATTTGGTCTAACATAATATTTACAAATAAGTCTTTTTGTTTTGCAGACTTTTAAATTATTAAATAAATTTTTAGCATCAGTTTGGGATTATCCCTACCATCTAAACAAATTAATAATAAACTCAAATATCCAGACTTTGAACACATACTTTGCTTATATGTTTCATCTATAAGACAATAAATAAATGACATATTATATTATTAGCACACAAAAAAAAATATAGATACTTTCGAGAGGATATTACTGTTGATTGATAAAATAAATCGAATCACTTATATTTGGCTTTTAGCAAAGCAACTTTCTCTAATTGCCTAAATAATCATTCCAATTCCGTATACCTTTCATACATAGCAAAATCATGTTTATTCTGATGATTTGATGATTGATTAACTTTTATTTAAATAAATACACTGTATTTTAAAATATTTATTTCCTGTTTTAATCTTAATGTTTTGTACTTTTATTAAATGAATGTAGTATATTTCAAAGCATTTATTTCTCATTTTTAATTTCAATAATTCTATACTTTATATACGCGATATTATTTATATTACGCGTGTGTGTGTACGTTCAAGCAGCAATATTATAAAACAATCTTTTCTATAAACTCTCCCTTCATTAAGAAAATATCATATAATTATTTTATTTCGAACAATGTCGTAATTCATCAATAAATATGACACTAGTACTACATCCAGAATTAATCTAACAATTTATCTTGCCACATTTTAATTAACACAAAGCTATATTTTTGTGATTTTATATACTATACGTTATAAAGGGAATCTTCATGAGGAGCAGGTAACTCTTACCGAACACTTCTACAATAATTCATCTGATTTCAAATATACCTTTGGTGGAGAACATTTCCTCAACACCAAGATTCCAAGAAAAACGTCACATAACTTCCTATATCACTTAATCATATTGCAACAATAACTCCACTACTTCTAAATACATTATTGGTGTGGATTTTTAATTCCTCGACACCAGGACCCTAAGAACATCATTTCAATAAATTATCATTAATCATGCGCATATAAAATAAACTAGGCTCTACTCATGGAAAATTATTAACATATATTAAATAAGCAAGATCTTTTATCCCTACAGATATTATACACAATCAGATTTCTTTCTATTCTCATAGCTTCTAAAAATATTGAACCTTATAAATACATGCTGGCAGACAAATACCTACAGATAATATATCAATTTGTTCAACTCAGAAAATACGACAATATACGAAATTGATGCATAAAATATTCACAAATTATACTTTATCAAACAAATATTATAATTGTGCAAAACAAACACACACTCGCGAATAAAAGTATATATAATATTAACCCTAAATTACACACTAAGCAGGTAATATGATAATTAAATATTGCATTAAGGTATAACTTTTAATTTAATAAACTTTATGTTACTTTTTAAAATTTAATGGTTCTAATTATTAGGAACGAACTTTCTTTTATATCTAACAAACTATTTTTATTATATGTTCGTTGATTCAAAAATAATAATAATAATAATAATAATTCTCACTTTAAGATAATAAAATATGCAAAATAAATGTAAACCTCTCTAATAATACATTATTAGAAATATTTCTTTCATCCTCGTAAGGAAAATAATAAGACCTCTTTGAACACAATCAATTTTTTTAGCAGCATACTCCTCATTTTGATACGCTTCAGAAACATTCTTGATAGTCAAAATACACAAATTATAAATAAACATAATAATCATAAAGCTTCTCTACCTATCATATGCATTATATATGAGTTAAGCAATAAAAAAAAAAGACACAAAAGTTATTAGTTTTGTAAGTTAAATAAAAGTTCATTTGCAAAGCTCCGCTCCGGGATTATAATAAACAATATAGGACACATTCCAAACCGAATTTAAACTAAATGCACTTCTGCAGTATAATTTTTAAAAAAAATATATAAGCGTAACTTAAATATGCCCAGCACTTTTCAGTGTTCATAACATATCCATTTGAGACACCAAATCACACAAGCAGTTAATTTCTCCTTTATCATACTGAAAATATACGATATTCCTCGTGCCGTTCTATACGCAATTGTCCTTATTATTTTGAATAGCATTCTATACTTTAAATTGTCCTTAGTAATTCCATGATTAATAATGCTTTTTTTGATATTCTGTCCTTATTGAAGAGAACCAAAAATTACCAGCATTTTTTTTTTGTCCTTCAAATTCAATTTAAACAGAAGTAGTTTACACTTCATTTTCTTAATTTATAAATAGTATTAGCTCCAGATATATCCAATAAATGAATACTGTTATCTAATTACAAAGAATTTAAACATTGTATGCTCTATCAAGATAGACATATCCTTAAGTCTATGTATAATCTTCGCGCATGAATAATAGTGAGAATAAAAATATATTCTATAAATAGTTCTGCATGCATTTTCCATATATAAAACAAAAAAAAAAAAACACGTTGCTTAATGATAAAACAATAATAGTTATGTAAATCATTCTTGTTTAAAATAGCAATTAAATGAAATAATGTAGACTTGATGTTATTAACATACATTTTAAAAGAGCAATAATTACGAAGAGATTAGTTTAAAATGTTTAAATTGAAGAGAAAATAAGTGAACTGAGTACCTCATTAAAATTTAGGGCTGCATTTTGAAATTAACTCTTTCCATAATATATTTCTTAAAATTTGATTTCAGCAACTGGCTTTTTAGTTTTACAAAAAAAAAATATAAGCCACTGTTTTTGGCTCCAATTCCTTACAAAGCCAATTTTACACTCTGGAGATCTTTGTTACAAGCTCTCTCTTTAGCAACAGTTCATTGGCCTTTTTTACCTCACTCCCATGCATCTTGCTAACTCTGTTAATTACATATGCAAAAAAAAAAATCTTTACAAAAAAAAAATGATTTTGATTTTCAGAATTAAATGACAATAATAATAATAATAATAATGAAATAAATAGCTTTTACAAACCTGAAAGAAAAATGAATATTAATTAACTATCAAATAAAAATGATTAATAATTTATTTAATTTGTAAAATAATTTATTGATTCAACTATCTATTAATCATTGGAAAGAAATATATATTTGTTAATTATTTAAGATAACTACTGTAATTTAAATATTTTTATTGTGAATGTACTATTGTTTGCTATTATTTAAAGAATGAAAATGAGATGAAACCTAAGGCAGAATCATACAGGCATACACATACATGCACTACAACCTAAATATTGAACTGTCTTAACTAAATATAATTAAAGCTGCTATTAACTGTTGACAAAAGGATAAGAATTAATGAATAAAGGATTGTACAAACCATTCAACTAAATATTATACTAACACAGGATAACTTTGCATTTTTCCAACAAAATATATCAATTTCATTAATAAACAACCCCTCTTCCTTACATTATATACCCATTAACCACAATAATACTAATGAATACCTATCAAGTGGTCAATAAACTGCACGAGCAACCCATATTTAAACTTTAAACGATCTTGTTCAAAAATATTTAAAATTCCAAGGCTATTTCATTTTTTTTATATAATACAATATAGCTATTTAATTAAGATACAAGGTATCTTAAACCCTTGTTCCCATTCAGATGGTCACTATATATATTGTAACTGAAAAGAAGAGAGGAGAGAGGGGGTGTGTTGGAAGGAAAAGGAAGAAAAGAAAAAAGAAAAGATTAGAAATGGAATTAGAGAGAAAGATGATAATGAAGAGAAAGAGAGAGAGAGAGATGAAAAGATGAAAAGAAATGAAAGAAATAGAAATGATATGTGGTGGAGAGAGATAGAAGGAGAAGAAGAAATGAAATGATTTGAAATGGATGAGATAATAGAAGAGATGTGAAAGAGAGATGAGAAATGAGATGAACAGAACTGAAATGAGAGACTCTTAACGACTTGGCTCAGTGGGGTTACAATAAAATTTAAGAAAAGAATTGCTGATTCAGAGATGTACAATTAGATAGAGACCAAATCCAATACTAATGTAACTATAACTATTATGGCATATTAATAATCTACTACTAAACTATACAAAAGATTATTTTAAATCATTAAATAACAGTTATTAGAATAGTCCTACCAATTGATCACACACACTCTGAGTAAAAATAAATAATACCTTGATTGTGACAGATTATCTTACTAAATTATATTTAATAAGGCAACAAGAGTCAACAACCTCAGGGATTTCTAAAAAATAAACTCTTGTGCAAAACAAAAATCTAAGTTACCTAATAAATAATTGCTAGGGTAAATAAAATGAATGAGTAATATCTTGGCTGATCATAAATAATTGCCTTATGATTCAATCTTAGAATAATAAACAAAATAAATATTAATTCAAAGATTTAATGGATCTGTTTAAATTTAAATTAATAATGGCCTATTATCCAAGACATTACTCGAGCAAAAAAAAGGACAGGCGTACTTTTTATGCCTTTCCTATACTCACAGACAACCTACTCAAGACCTCAAATACAGATGGATTAAAATTCTTTGGACATATAAGATTTAAGATAATAATAGACAATGTGCAGTTAATATAAGATAATATGCAACTTTTAAAATAATAGTAAATAAAAATATTCTTCGGACGTACTAATATTTTTAATCTCATATTGCACAATCTTTATTTTGAGAAGATATACTGATAATTTAAAAATAAACTTTTAACCAAGCATTTAATTAAGTATCTGATATAATACAATTATCTGTTATTGTGATTCAATCTAAGAATCACTTACTTTAGCATGGCTTTATAATTTTAAAACCAATATCAAATATATTTAATTAATTTTATGACATATCTGTGAACTTTTGAATTGAAGATTTAATAAACTTTAGAAACTTAAGATTTTGTGAACTTAGAACCCAAGACAATAATATTTTCATATAAAAATAAAACAAACAAAACAAAACTTATTTTATAATAATAAATTATTTTATTGAGAAAAATAAGAAAATGTTTATAATTTAAATGGAATACAAGCATTGCCAATATAGCGCTGGGACCTAATACAAGTATTTTGACCTTAGAAAACTTTATTTGGTTTACAATAATACACAACTTCTTTAGCTACTGTTATTGACTATCTCTCTTAAAACTCTTTTACAATGTTTGTTCGGATAAATAAACTAATAAAATAATATAGTTATACATAATAGCAGGCAAAGGCTATTCCATATTAAATTTTAATCTTTTAAACAATTAGAGATTTTAAAATCTTGAACTTTAATTATAATGTCTGTATTTAATAAGCACACTTCTAATTTTTAATTAAAATAATTTATAACACTATGGTGAATTCTAGTAATCAGAATGACACACACAACTAGGTTTGTATTTGAAACCCTAAACTTAACGTTATAATCCTGAGCTTTACAAACGCTAAGCTGGAATAAGCATATTTAGCATATTTTTGAAAAATATCACCACTAGTTACACTGATATAACTAATATTATAACTAGTGATATATTTAAATCAGACTAAGCTAACTTTAAAATTAAACTAAATTAGATGTATGGGGCATTCACTCATCAGAGATCAGTTATACTCTTTTAAATAAATTTAGTCCACATAAAACTATTACCCTCAATGTTTTAAATTTAAAAAAAAAAATGTAACAGACTTACAAATCCAGCGGCTAAACTCTGGATGAAAATATTAAAATTAGTTTGTGTGAATTGCCACTATGCATATATTTAACATACTCAAAAATAAATAGAACTTATTATTGGTTAGCTTGTGAAATTACTAGAATTTATGATATGTCATTCTTATTAAATTAAACATATGTAAATAAGACATTTATTTTATATAGCGTGATGTTTTTATAAACTGTAATACCAATAAGCCAATAAGCTAATGCACATGCACTTTGTAGATGTCACTATATAAATGAATACTCCTACTTTTTCAAACACAAGATAAAGTCTTTTCAATAAGCCAATAAGTAATGCACATGAGCTTTGTAGATATCACTATATAAATGAATACTCCCACTTTTTCAAACACAAGATAAAGTCTTTTCCCAAAGACTTTATCTTGTGTCTGAAAAAGTGGGAGTATTCATTTATATAGTGTCATCTACAAAGCGCATGTGCATTAGCTTATTGGCTTATTGGTATTACAGTTTATAAAAACATCATGCTATATAAAATAAATGTCTTATAATTAATAATGATAAATGGTTTACATTTAAATAGCAATAATCATAATACCAAGAACTTCCCCCTTTCCTAATGAAACGTAAACTCAATGTTCATATCATATAGTGTAATGTGTATGCATTAATTTCTATAGTGGATAAATAAAAATCTTATATCCTTAAAACATTTTTATTTAAAAAAATAAACACTCAATGCATGCACATACTTTCCTATCACATATACTTGCTTATCGCATATAACATATATTTTTATATTTATAAATTTGAACACAATATTAATCGCAAAATGAGCAAAGAAAGGTTAGTTAGATCATAGAGATAAGAACATTTAGAGAAATCAGCTTCAAATTACCTATCTCCATTTTCACCAATCTAGGTCATTAACTACTTTAAAAATCTATCTCTCCTAATGCTAAATTTCTACTGATTTTTGATATTCATGCTCAACAAATATACATGTAAGCATAATTATATTAATAGGTGTGTGTATATGTGTCAATTCCCATTATGAATAAAAAACACTATTAAACCCTTTTTACATACAATATAAATCAACTTATTGAATCAATCCACATTAAACACATTTTTTAAAAATAAAATACACATATAAATGGTTACATGTAATAATCTAAGAAAACAATTCATCAATAGAGCAATATTTGTTATTATTGAAAATCTCCACTTGATTTTTATTTTAAGATTTAAAGAGAGAGATAAATGGATTTATTATTAAAAAGATTTGTTAATAGTCACTGATAAAAAAATATAATTAAAATTGATATTACCAGTTCTTCTTTTACTCCTGGATACACAGACAGTTTCAAAAAATCCAAGGAATTTTATTTTAAAGTCAGCTTGAAGAAGTTTTAGAATTTGAAATCAGCCACACACCAATATGTAACACACATATATTTACTAATTGCAGCAGTTTACTGGAACAGTCCTATTCTGGCTTGAGCTTGCAATTCTTATTTTTACTGTGATGATGATGAAATAACTTGCTTTTATAAGGACCATTTTATCATTGGGGTGGTTTCTTCATTTCTTCTGGGTACAGTTATTTTTGATAGACAGAAGGATATTTCTGCTCTCCATATATTTTAGCATTTTGGTTTATGTTTTGATTCAAATTCAGCAACAGCATGGTTTCATATAAATTTCAGCATTAACTCCTGTAATTCCCTTTGCGATTTAACAGCAGCACAGGTGAGGCAATAAGATTCTTCTTTCACCTTTGTAAATCAATCATAAGATGTTTAAATACTTTTAGATTTCTTAAATTTAAACTCTTCTGATGCACACAGAGCTCTTGTGGTCACAGAAAGCCAACAAAATATAGTTTACCCCAACATATTGATGTAAAAACCTTTAAAAATTGTGTGGTTTCTGAAAAGCAATCAAGTTTATTCTTTTTTCCTTTTTCTATTGTCAGACTATATATGTGCTCTGTCTGATTTCATAACACATATTTTTGTTTACTGAAACACATGGTCAGTTATCAAACTGCATTCCATTAGTTGTCTGCATTCAATCTTTTCAGTGAATTGACATTTTTTTCCAAATTTATTATTGAGTCTGTGCCCAAAACATCTAGATTTCTTGGTAATTATAATGTGTTTAATGAGCCTTTGTCCTTATTTTTCCACATGGCCCTTTTGACTATGTCAACCCTGACCATTTTATCTCTTCTCATTAACCCTTGACATTAGCCTGAATATTAGGTGAAATCTTTAACTCTTTCAGGCAATATAAAATAAATTGATCTTAAATAATATAACTCTTTTATAAAAAAACTAAAATTATTTAAATAAAACCTTTTTTTTTTTTTCAAAATGTGTCTGTAAGTGTTTTTAAGTTTATATCTGTGAATACTCACATATAATCAGACATATAAAACCTGCTTATTAAAAAAATAATTTAAATGATTTAAAAAGCTATAAGTTAAAATTCATAAAATAAATCAGTAAGACAAGTATTAGAATCAAAGTATGATTAAAGAAAGAATATTAGAATCTATTAAGTGTATATTAACTTTAAAGAAGGTTAATAAGCAAAATTGAAAAAATTATTTATCGAGTATGTGTCTACAGACAACTATTTCTATGTGCTTTACAATTCTAACTAATAGATATTCAAAAATAAAGGTTCTTTTCTTTGATTAATAAAATCAGTTGAATAAAGAGATATTTCTCCAGCACTCTGAGTACTTTTGGGAATTGGTTAGGTAGAGTTTGAACTCATTATCCTACAATATATTGTAACGATATATAAATATGTCGTTACATTAATTTAAAATAAAAAACTTTTAAGTTCGCATATAAAAATAAGTGTATTAAAAATAAAAGTAAAAAAAAACTAAACGCTAAAATTAAAAACGTTTGTTATACGTATATATATTCGCACAGATGCTAAACTTTAAAAATATTTTTTTTTAATAAATAAAAAAAGGTATTTGAATGTATTTTTTATAAAAAAAGATTTGTAAAAGTATTTTAATAAAAAAATAACGTAAGTTAAAATAAAAACAGGTATTAATTAATTCCTGTAATCTATAAATGGAAATGATTGTTTATTAATTATCTAAAAGCTGTTTAATTAAAAAGTCAGATGAAAAGTTAGATAAGAGAAGAAAGAGAAATTAGCTTGACCAATGGAAGCACCAGGCCTTGGCTCGGACTCTAACGAAAGTAATGGATTGGTGACGTTTTGTTTTTTTGAATCCGTGTGGATAATATAAAAAGGAGAGGTATTGAGTATTGGGCAGTTCCAGCTGAGAGTGGTGATAGAGACGCACATATCACACACTCTCTCTCTATTTTAAAAAAAATGAACTGATTGTGATACCGAAATGAACCAGCTAATGCTACCTCCGGAACATCTGGCCGGGTTTCAAACAAGGACTCCGTGGAAAAACAAGAACCTGGACTCTTCTTCCGTAAGCTATTAACAATGAACTTAAAATTTTTTTAAATAATTAAGAACTTTCGTGCAAGCAATTTAAATGTTAAAATGGAATTTCTATCTGATCTTTAAGTTTAAAATCAATTGATGTTTAATTTTATATGTTTGTTATTGATAAAAAATCATTTCCATTCATTTTAATTGTATAAATTATTTATTGTTTAAATTTTAAATGCATAAAATTTAAAGTTGGGTATAGACATTGCATAGATTCGTTAGCGGTTGATGATGTTGAGATTTTCACAGTCGATTAGAATGTATAGGTCAACGATGTTAATGCAGGCACCTTATGGTGAGTGCCATGGGTTTTGTGTATTCCCTTTTTGCAATTGACGTTATCGATGATTTTGTATTTTGATCGATTGTGTTTAATTTGGATGTTTTTGACCGTGGAATCTGTGCAACCGATCTATACTTAACATTTTAAAACAAATTGTATAAAAGTTATCTGTGCGAACATATCTAAATGATAAATTTAAGTCGGGCGTGAACGGCTATATAGTTTTGTAAGGTTATATTAAGGGAGGGTAATCTTAGGTTATTTGTTTCGTGGTTGAATTGGCTCAATGGTTTCGATATATTTGTGTAGGTAGTAAATGTAGCAGGAGATCCGCCACGTGCAGGATTACATATATACGCCGCACACCCTCTGTTGCCTATGGAATTGGATAGTAAGACGCAAGACGCAATCCATTCCTATGGAGTTTTATGTTTATTGTCCTACCCGCCATCAGAAGTAGCATTCCTGGTGGTGGAGAGCAACAATGTCTTCTCATTATACTGTTCAGATGTGCATTCCTGACAGTATAGTCTATTTAGTGCCGTTGTATTGTCATGCTACATTGAATACATAAGTGTATCGGATGATTGGCGTCAGTTTGACTTTGAACTTTTAGCCTAGGGTTAAATAAGGGAAGAATATTGTCTTGTCAAATGCAGATCTATGTAGCCTATTCATACCCGACCCTCTAAATAAAATATTAAACATTATAGCAAGCTATTTTAAATGTAAAATTAAAAATTAAGGTGAAAATCTAAATGTTAAACTTATTCCTCGAATTTAGAATGATTTTATATGTGCGTAAATAAATATTTTTCTGTGTTAATTTCTGGCAGTGGCTTTTATTATTTTTTTATATTTATATCTAAGGTTATATATTTTATTATCTCTGCGTTTCCACTGAGCTAGTGACAATGGGCTAACGATCTAAATATATAAATAAAGTGGAATCCTAACAGCGCGTATCTGCCTACTTTATAAATTTTTCTAGGCTCAAATGCCTAGATGGCGCCTTTGGTAGTGCGGAGCGGTGCGATGCGATCTCCCACTTCGTTTGGATCGTTATAATATATATATATATACTGATATACCTTTCAAACATACTCTATGATGAAGCTATAAATTATTTACTGAAAGAAAATATTAAATAAACTTTAATTAATAACAATACATTATGTATGTACCTATAGTCCCCATTAGAATAAATGCTAATAAATTTAATTTCAAACATTCATTGTGTACTATGTACAAAGCACACATATATAATGCCTATAAATTAAAGCAACAACAGAAAATTTTAACAATAAGTGATACCTAGTGACTTTATTGTTTATCTTGATGAATCAAAATTTAAAATCAATCGTGTACACTTTAATTAAAAAAAACAATCAGATTAATTACCATTTAATAGCTTCATTTTTCTTTTGAAAATTGACATTTATTTGATATGCCTTTATTCATTCTGGTTTGTATTGAATCAATATGTAAGATGACTTTTAATGATGAATGCAAGAATTCAGAAACCATTTGAAGTTGATTTTTTTGAAGTGACTTTTTGCCCTGCTTAGGCCAAGATGAACCAATTGAGGATGACAAAATTATTTAAGATGTTCAGGTAATTGTTATAATGATTTCCAGATTGAGAATAGCTATTCATTTTCATGTTGATTTCTTGCACCCTCTCAGCCATTTTTGTTCACATATTTTTTCAATTTACACTCATTAATATGTAGCTTAATCTATGTTTAAAATTTTAATTCCAAAAATATCTGCATTTGGCAGTGTTTTTGCAAAATAATCCAATTTTGCTTGCCATATATAGCCATACAAAGAGCAATTGTCTATCCACGTTTATCTTATATGGTACTTCAAAGTGACAACTGTCAATTTCAGCCAATGTTGACCAGGTATTTCTAAATGTCAAAGTCAGAAATCACATACAAAATGTTTTATGCTTTTATAATAGATTTTGAACATAAATAAATATATTTTCTATAATTCTTTACCATCATAATTAATGTTTTGCAATAGTATACCTAAATATAAATTTTCATTTGACATTTTTTAAATTTTAGAAGAAAAATAATCAAGACAAGTGAATAACACTTGACCACTATTTGCATGTCAATAACATTCGGTAACAACTAGCAAAACACAACTATAAATATTTATATATTTATGATTATTTGTCATACTAAATTAATTAATGATGTGGTTATATTTAGATTTTTATTTAGAATATTTAATTTTAGATGAAAAAAAGACAACAGAAGTGAATAACCTGCATCCATAACTTCTAAGACATTAGAAATCAATGGTGGTTGCATGTTATAATTATTTGAAATATAATTCTTTTGTTTTACTGTAGGCTATTATTTTTCTTCAGTTATTAATATTATTGTAATTTTTTTGTTATATTTAAACAATTTGAATGTAAAATAATTCAATTTTTAGAAGCTAAATTAAGACAATTCTGATTATTGTACATTAATATTTTTATAAATAAAAACGTACTAGAAGTATAATTGATGAATAAAATTACTTGAATTTTTACTCAATCTGTGAAATAAAAAAATTCATCAACTAAAAGGTTATTCCTTTAACAGAACTTTCCTTGCTGATAATGAAACGACTTGTTTGAGATTTTTTCTATAGATATCAGTATTGTTCTTTGATGTATTTATTTGTAAAACTGCATAATTTTTCAATAGGTCAGTCAAAAAATTAATCTATGCAAAAGTGCAACCTTTATTTGGCTTACAAATTTATTTTGTCCAATAAAAAACATAAATAAATAACTGCATAATTTATACTTACATCAAAACAATACAAACGCTTCAATATTCACAGTAAAAACAAACAGATGCATGGTGAGAGTAGCAGTAAGGGATTGAAGTTAGGGTAAAAAATATAGCCACCATTTACATAATTATAAAATTAAGAGCCAAAAGCAGAATTGGTCTGAATATGTCAATAAAAAGTGACAATAAATGGATAAATGCTAATTTTAAATTAAATTCCACTGCTTCATAAAACACCTAGAAAAGTACCTGCTCTTTCGTGCAGCCGTATCTAAGCATGTGATCTCTAATAACTAAAACCACTTAATAGTAGAACATTGGTTTTTTTAAATTTTATTTTTGGAAATATATAATATGTATGTTAAGTAATTTTATATACTATTAATTGTAAGATTAATGCAGGTTTTATTGCTTTTCTAAGTAAGATTGTGGAATAAAAAATGATGTAATATTGAAATATTTAAGACAATAAAATCCTTTAAAATATAAAAAGTCACACAAATTACACACATTTGCTGGTGCAATGTGAAGTCAAGTTATTAGATCAAAAAATATGAATTAGAAAAACCTTAATCATGTAATGGAATAATAAATTATTGGAAATAATAATGATAATAACAAATATGGATACATATGGAGCCTAAATATAGCAAAACAGAAAAAAAAAGCATAAGAATAAATTCTGTAGATTTTTGGACTTAAATGGGATGTTTATATTCCCAACGAAAAGAAAAAAAAACATAGGTGAAAATTCCACCATCATAATCAGAATTCAATCTTTTTTATTTTTGGGTGAAGAACTGTTTAGTATTAATAGTTAAATTTAGAGAATTACTGCTGTATTGATAACTTCTATCCTCTAATAAGTTCTTAGTAAATGGCTATTTGATTTCATATACTTGAACAAATTTTAAAATTAGGATTCGTTCACATCATGCAATTATGTTTTCTAGTTTGATGATCTCCTTTTTTTAATTCTTTGATAGTCAATGCCCTAGTCTGAGTCGTGTCTCAGGCAGACATTCTTGCACATTAACCACTCTGTTCATTAATCTGTGGAATATCCTCCTTAATTAAAAGATTGATCATGTGATTCGAATAGTTATTTTACATCTAATATCTCTATTATTTGCTCTGGTCTGAATCACATCTGCACCATTTGAAATAATTTCCTCTAATGTTTCTTTGAATTTTTTAAAACAATCCATAAGCTTGGTAATTAGCTTCTTCTATACTCCTTTCTCCTTTAAACTCTCTGATAGTTTGATTCCATCCAAAAAATTTCAAAGTGATTTAAATCTATGTTGTTTCTCTCTCACACTGGCATCTCCATTCTCTAATATAGAATACAAAAGCGGCTTTTATAAATATCTTTTTCAGATATTGACATTTAAATACTGTAGTTTCTCAATGGTTTTTAGGCCGCAACAAAACAGTTGCATTTGAAGAAAAAAGCAATATTTCATTGCGGTGAGTCGCAAGTTGAGTTGTTATCTAATAGCAATAAAAGTGAAAGTGCCTCAATTGCAGGGTTTAATCACATTGTAAATATATATTTTTCTCTTCAAATAAACTATAAGGTTAGACAAGAATTCTCAATATAACAGATTATCATGACTTCCACTTGCAATCACCTTCTGCATTAATTTCTAGCAATAGAGTTGTGCTACTTTAGGTAACGGTAAATCCAGGCATTGATTTTGTCTTTAGCTATTGATTAGTTTGTGGCTCGAAAGTTTATAAAAAGTTTGAGCACTAAAAAGCAGCGAGAGGACCTTGACCACCAAAGTCTGTCTTCTACTAGTGTATTCAATCATGCAAGACTCAATTAACAATGAATGCTTGATAGTATTTTTATTAACAAAAAATGTTTCTTTCATCTGTTAAAATACTGTTGTTTTATATATTCAACATTTTCTATAATGATTTTCAATTCTGAAGCAGATATGCCTTCAGTCACTTCTCATTCTAATATATAATAAAGCTTTTTGTCTTTTATACAATATAATCAAATATGTAATATGTTTGTGCTTATTTTTTTTACTTTAAATTAATCCATTTTTCTTATTTTAAATGTCTTTCGTCTTAAAATTACGTTTGAATAATTAACAAATAAAACATACCGAGAATAATTTTAAAAGATGTTCTCCCAAACTTCGAATATTATGTCTTTTAATCATCTCATGAATAAATTGATTTAAATAATAATATTTTTGTATATTAATGTAATATTCGTAATGGAACCCATATTTGGGGTGATATTACAGCTAAAAGCGATTTATAATATTTTTGATCTTCTCAATAAGCGTGACTTAACTAAACTTAATAATCAAAGCATGTCTTATTTAGATATAAGAAATAAATGGCTTATCTCAGCAACTTCAAAAAATGTAAGATCAATCTGGATTTGAATCCAAAGTACGTATATGAAAAAATAAAACAGCACTCTACCAAAATATTTTAAAAATTTATGAAGAATAGAACAATTGGATATCAGGGTGTTTATTATCTTATGAGGGTCAGGAGTCATTTAGGATTATAATTTTTTTATTACTAAAAACATAAATACAGTATATATATATATATGTGTGTGTGTGTGTGTGTGCGCGCGCGCGCGCGCGAATTATTTTACTTAAAAACAAAATTTATTTAATTTACTTTGTAATTATAAATTTTTATTAAATGCCCATTATTATATTAAATAATAATTTACTGAATTTAATTTACTTTGGTAAAATAATAATAATTAGTGTTATTTATTTCGAAGAGAGTGCAGTAAACTAATGCATAGTTAATATTTATTTATAGATATATTAAACAACCTCGATACTTCCCCATTCTTTTTAAATTTATATAAATAAAGATACAATAAAAGACAAATGACCCCCAAAATGCATTTCATACTAAACCAGCACTCATCAGTTGGTCCAGGTCACTATCTCTCATACATATCTCTATTATATGAAAAGTATTTATCTATAGTAAATTGTTACGTTTTAATTTACCACACTGTAAAACTCACTCCATTCACAACTTTGACACCATCCACTTCAGATAAATACAATAATGATTATTACTAATTATTTTCTAAACTAGAGAATTATTTCTAGCACAGATATAAACTTTAAACCTCAATTAAAGATTAATATATCTGATTTTTTAAAATTTTAACATACACACACATGGAGTTATTCACCTTTCTCTTTCCTATGTGTAATATCTTTATAGATATATTAAACAACCGCCACACTTCCCCATTCTTTTTAAATTCGTATAAATATACAATAAAAAAAAACAAATGACCCCCAAGATGCATTTTATACTGAACCAAATGCATCTTTTATTGTATATTTATTTATATGAATTTAAATGACCCACCACTCTCCACTCTAGCTAATAACACTGATACCCTCAAGCACATATATGCTGAAAAGATAAATAATCACCAATACACGTATTTCGTGCTAAACCAGCAATCATCAGTTGGTCCAGATTATCATCTCCCACACGTATATACTATAAGTGCTCAGATATATATTAAGATAGACAATCTTCATACTTTAATGGACTGGCTCCAATCTACTACACACTCCAACTCTTCAACCGTCCATCCAATTGAAAATCTGATGATGGAATGTTCGAAGGCCACCCTGAGGCCGAGATTCTTGTCACACCCATGTTGACCCTATATTACATATATAGACACATGGTATATATTAAGCCTGTGTTTCAGTTAAGAATTTAAAAAGAATGGGGAAATATGGAGGTTGTTTAATATATCGTGGGTCAGCATGAAATGCATTTTGGGGATCATTTGTCTTTTATTGTATCTTTATATGAATTTAAAAAGAATGGGGAAGTATGGAGGTTGTTTAATATATCTATAAAGATATTACACATAGGAAAGGAAAAGGTGAAAAACTTCCAGTGTGTGTATTTTTAAAATTAAAAAATCAGATATATTAATCTTTAACTGAGGTTTAAAGATTATATCTTTGCTAGAGATAATCTCTAGTTTAGAAAATGATTAGTAATAATCATTATTGTATTTATCTGAGTTGGATGGTGTCAAAGTTGTGAGTGGAGTGAGTTTGATAATGGTAAATAAAAATGTAATAATTTAATATTTATTTAGAAGAGGACTCAATAATTTAATGCATAGTTAATATTTATTTATTTCTAAGAAAGCCCAGTAAAGTAATGGATAATATATTAAAAAAATACAAAATGTTTTAACAAAAGTTTTAGAAGCCAAACTACGTTCTGAATCAGGAGTAGTTTCTTCTACTTCTTTTTTAGTAGTGACGACACCCACTGTACCAGTATCATATATTTCAGTGCCGGTATAAGGTGAAGCAGGTGGAGAAGCAGGTGGAGAAGCAGGTGGAGAAGGTGGAATCGGTACATCAGGTGAAATCGGTACGTCTCCTTTTGGTGTGGTCGGTAAGACTTCTGTTGGCTTAGGAGTGCTTTTATCATAAATGGGGCCTTTGTACTGAGAACAATCTAACGCTTCTGAATTTAAATTAAATATTTCACGATTATAGACACTTAGTAAATTATCATAGCAGCCAGAAGTATTAAGTGTATCTGATAGTTGGTCTACTACACACTTGCTATAATAAGGAAGTACTCCGCAATCTTCAATTTCAAAATGTCGAGTAAACCCATCAGGAAAACATTGTTTATCGATAGCTATAATACAATTTGCACTTCTCATAAATCTAGATAGGACTAGATAATTATTTTCACATAATTTTGTCACAACAGCCATTTTTTTTTTAGTCAGAGTATCATCGATGCAAAATGGAATACACCCTTTAAGATCGATGTAACGCAGGCAAATATTTTCGCTTTTGGAACGAGCGCTTACTTTTCCAGTAGCGAGTGCGAAATTCAACAGTATAGGGAATTCTCTAAGAGCTCCGAGCATACTTTGGCATTTAGCTAACTGTTTCGGAGGACATGCCACTAGTTTGTCGAAAACTAAAAAAATACAGACAAACCGAAAAACTAGATTCAACATTTTAATGTTCTTTTGTAATTTTATTTATATATATCAAAAATGGCTCGAGGAGATATGAAATCAGTTAATAATACAAAAAATATTTAATACTTAATTATTATTAATACAACAAATAGTAATTGTTATAATGATATAAAAATACTTAGCAGAAAAAGTTATTGCACTGAAATATTAAAGAAAAAAGTTGAATAAAATTCATTGTATTTTTGGGTGTGTGATATAAATGTTTCTAAATATTTATCAGGGGAATGAATTAACGTTTCTTGAGGGCTCACAGCTAATGAATACGGGGATTGGAAAACATAAAATATCATAATTAGATCTATCTAAATTACACTTTTAGACTAATTATGAAATCTGTATTGTTTTTCTCTCTCTTTCTTTTCTAACAATCTTTCATAAACCCTCATCTTTATTATTTTTCTTTGATTCTATCTTCAGTTCATTAAATAAATTGAAGTAGTACGCTATCTTAACAGTTATGCAGGCGGCACTATATAACAAATGTCCCTTATGGTTACATCTAAACTCCAAGTACATAATTTATACTTGTATTCAATCAAATATTAAAAATGTACTTTTTATTTTCATAGATCGTCATTGCATGGAATTGTGTAACTACACCAGATTATGCGGAGACGATTACTGCCAAGCACCTCGATTTACTATCTTATATTAAGATAGCTTTTTGAGATAACTATATATTGTTTCCTCGAAATATAAAATTAAGATAAGTCCTAAGCAACTTAAAGACATTAAATTCTACGTGGCTAGATTTAAATCCAGGACCTTTGGCATGGATAACACAATGAATTATATAACAAAAAAAATGCGTAAAGATCCAAGGATGGATCAACTTAATGCCAATGTATCTACTTGTTATTATTGTTTATGATCCAACGGTCAAACGTTATTTTTAATAGTATAAAATTTTTAATTACTAATATATATGTATTTGAAATACAGGCATGCTTCATATACCTGAAGCTTAATTGTAAATACAGGGAATTTGAACCCAGACTTTCAAGTACCCGTCAACTATCCACACGATCATACTACTGATACACATGATCACACACATGTAGAAAAGATAACTAATCACCAATATACGTGTTTCGTGCTGAACCAGCACTCACTAGTTGGGCCAGATCATCATCTTCCACATGTACATATAATCAGTGTTCAGTTTATGCTAAGATAGAAAATCTTCATACTTTAATGGACAGGCTTCAATCTACCAATTCTTCAGCCATCCATACCATTGAAAATCTAATGATGGAATGCCCAAAATCCCATGCTGATGCCAATATTATTATTATGCCCATGTTGATCTCAAGTCACTCTGACTTTTCATGTATAGGATCTTATCCATTTAAATACATAGAAGAGGGATGGGTAGGATGCAGGCTTAATGTGTAATATTTGAAATACAGGCATTCTTCATATACCTGGAGCTTAATTGTAAAAATACATATATTGGTGATTATTTATCTTTTCTATATGTGCGTGGTCATGTGTATCGGTGGGATGAGATACTGTGAATAATTAAAAGGTGCTTGAAAGTCTGCGTTCAAATCCCCTACATTTTTAATATATATATATATGCATTACTTTAAAAATATATTATTCGACTTTTATTATAATAATATTTTTTATTATCTTTTATTACCATAACATTTTTTAAAAAAAAAAAAGTTAAAAGCTGCAATAAAAATGAATAGTTTGCAATAGGCAAGCACAGAATTTGACAGAGTTGACCGCTCTTCTATAGCTTAAACCAACAAGATAACTTTTATTATTACAATAATTAGAAATATTACAAAACAATATTATATTAAAAGGAGTTTGAAAAGGTAAGCTAGGCATTAACGCAATAATAATTTCTTCGATATTGAAATAAATTATAACCTTTTCACTAATAGTTTAAATACTTTACTGTGTCATGAAGATCTTTGGTGACTTTGGATCATTTAAATTGAGAATTATTCAAACTTATAGTTTAAATATCTGTGCATTTCGTACATTAAGATTACTACTGAAATAGCTAGGAGATCTATATGAATCTAAAAGATACTTTATTACACAATACTTGTAATAAGGAATATTGACACGGTTAAAATTTAAAGTAACTAATCATGTTTTTAGGAAAACAATATTAATCGATTTTCTCAAACATTACTAAGCCGTAATCCAGATTTTTTTTTATAATTTTGGAATTGTTTTTACATAAAAAAAAAATCAACAGTGGCGATCATTTTTACAGTTTTAAGTTCATTGATATCTGGCATACATTTTTAAAGACTATTATAATGAAAACAAAATTAAAAACGGCAAAACTCTCCATACAGTAGTGCCACTCAGTGCAAGCCAGAATAACCAATGGATGCCAGAAGGCTTATGCATAAAATCTTTATCTAGTGCCTACTCATCCAATATCCCCAGACTAGTTTCTGATCTGTGGCCTTCATCAGTGAGGAGCCTTGGATCTGAGAGCACTGCACACAGATCTTAGGATCCAAGGTTCCTCACTGAAGGCCACAAGCCAGAAACTACTCTGGTGATACTGGATGAGTAGGCCCTAGATAGGGATTTTATGCATAACCCTTCTGGCATCCATTGATTACTCTGGCTTGCACTGAGTGGCACTACTGTATGGATAGTTTTCCCTGTTTTAATAATAGTTATGAGCAAGCATAAGAAATCGTGATCATGTGATGTTTAGTGGTATAATGAAAACAAGAAAGTCGGCTACCAAGGAAGCTTATTGCGAAATTGTAAGGAATAGGAAAATTTCTCTGAGAATAATTATATTTTTCTAAATGATTTCAATTTTTCTTGATCTCTACTGCTAATCTTTCTATCAAGAATTCAGATAAATTGGATAATTAAACCAAATATTTTTAAATTTTCTTCCATATGGTTAGAGGAGGTAGCACTTAATTACTGAAGATATACAAATGAATTGACATTTATAAATCATTAATTATTAATAAAAATATTAATTATAATTTTAAAAGCATGTGACAGTTTGATGTAATCTATTTTATTTGTCAATTATATCTCTCATCATATATTGCAATCATTACTTCTATAATAATCTATCATAAATAGGGCACTTATTTTTATTCCCTATCTGTATTCAAGTTTGTATTATATATATATTAAATCTTTTGTTATCAACATATAATGAACTCCTTCAGTCTATTTACTCCAAGTACAAGTCTAAATGAACTCTTCCAATTTCTAAAGTTATTATTTTCAACCACTATCAATCCACTGCAGAATAATATCTGTCCATGTTTAATTATCTTTCTCTATTATCTAGTCTCTCTTCTTCACATATCATCAGCAATCATTTTTATTTCATCCATCTATTACAATTGTGATTTCTTTAAAGGTCTCTTATAATCTCTTGAGATTCAGTTTAAGATATCAATTATTTACATATTACCAACTCCTTTTGCTCATCTCGCTTCTTCAATCTCTTATTTATTTTAATTATGTCAATAATATTTATTTGTTTTCTCACTTATGCCTTTTGTTTTTAATTCCTTCTTCTTTCTCCTAATATAGATCTCTCCCTATTTTGTTGAATGATCTGAAGTCTCTATATTGTTCTTCTGTTAAGTATTCAAATGAGATCTAGAAGCAAAAGTTGCTTAAATACAACTTTCAAACACACAGGTTTTTTTTTGCCTTTTAATATTAAGATATTTCTACCAAAAGCACTCCATCTAAGTTGAATTCTGTGTTTAATTTCATCTATTATGGTTCCACGCTAATAATAATCTGATTAGATATTTGTAATTGTAACTTCTTCTAATTCATCATTATCAATCTTTATTTTTTTTCTTTGGAGAAATCCACTGTACATTACTTTGGTATTTTTAGCATTTATCTTTAGCCCTACTTTATTACTTTTATTTGATAACTTTTGCAATATTTACTGAAGTTCTGAAGCATTATTGCAAAAACAACCACATAATTCTGTATAATCTAGTTGACTTACACAATTATCATTTATTTTTACTGCCTTAGTTTTTCCATTTTAATTCACAAAATACTTTTATAATATATAGGGTATCCACCACTCTCCACTCTATCTCATAACATTGATACACTTGAACACATATGTGTTGAAAATATAAATAATCACCAATATATGTATTTCATGCTAAACTAGCAATCATCAGTTGGTCCAGATTACCATCTCTACACATATATGCCATAAGTGTTCAGATATACTTTTATGTAAAACTGCTGTTAGACGTTTTGGAGATATAAAATCATTCTGGCATAGATGACAATGTCCTGGGACTATATCTTCGCGTTCCAATGCTTTAATCGTCAAAGAAATGATAATAAAATTAAATACCTTTTCATAATATGCAAACCCAAAGCAGAATAGTAATTCATATTTATTGTTTCGTTTTATAACTTCTCTTGACATCTGGATGTGAACCATTACGTTATATCACTTTTATATCCAGTTTTTCCTTTTGGTTACTTAAAAGTCAATGTTTGCTGCAATGTTGGTAAAATGTTTGTGGGAAATGATAAAAGACTAATATTTTATTTATCAACATTCTAAAATATCAACATTATTACTATTACAATCTTTCAATTATCTAGTACATTTTTATCATTTAGTCATTTGGTATATAGGTTTGCTAATAAACTTTCAATTTCTTCATCTGCTTCTTTTAAGATATCGATTGTAGTTTAAATATTATCTGAAATTTTTTCCTTCTTCAAAGTTTTAATTGCATGTACCACTTCTTTATTTAGAATGCTGTCCAATTAATAATATCTAATAATTATGAGGGACACTTTGTTTCCTTGTTCTTTATTACTATTTTATTAAACTTCTTTACACATTTCATAATATTATTTCTCTTTTTAGTAATAGTTCTATCCTTTCTTTTTATTGCAGAAATAAGTTTTCTACCAAAGCTAAAATGTTGTTTTACACTTTTGAGATTTTTGTTCTCTTCTATAGTCTTTTTGTTATTACATAATCCATCACCATCATCATTTTTAATTATTATCAATCCACTGCAGGGTGAAAGTTTCTCCAAATTCAATCTATCTTCTCTCATCTCTAGCCTCTCTTCTCCACATTCCCAGCACATTTTCTTCTTTCATCCATTCAACTTTCATGTGATCTTTTTCTAAATCTTTTACAATCTTTTGGAATCCAAGCTAACATTTTCACCCAATCTAGTATCATCCCTTCTAACGATATTTCCAGACAGCTTCACTTTAGTTTCTTAATTTTTTAATGATGTCACAAACACCTGTTTGTTCTCTCATCCATGCATTTTATTTCTAATCTCTTCTTATTACTAGTAACATACATCTCTCTATATTTCATTGAATGGTGCGATATCTCTATGATGCTCTTCTGGTGAGTCTCAAAGTCTCAGTTCTATAAGTAAAAGCTGGTCATGCACATTCAAAGATATAGGCAACATTTCCCTTTAATATTAAATTCTTTTTATCAAAATCCTTCCAATCAAGTTTAATTTCATGATTGATTTCATCCATTATGTTTCCTTCTGTGGTAATAATCTGATCAAGGTATTTGTAATTGTTATCTTCTTCTAACCCATGCTTATCAATCTTTATTTTCATCTTTTGAGAAAATGCATTGAACATTACTTTAGTATTTTTAACATTTACCTTTAATCCTACTTTCTTACTTTTATAAGAAAGCTCTTGCAACATTTCTTAAAGCTCTAAAACATTATTTTCAAAAACAACGGTATTATCTGAAAAATCTATTAAATAATCGCCATTTACTTTTATTCTATTAACTTCCCATTTTAATCCACAAAATACTTTTTTCAAAACTGCCGTAAAAATATTTAGAGACATGCAGTCAACATGTCATATACCGTTCTCAATGTTAATCTTTTTAATATCTTTATGTAATCTCATTATTGCTGTTGCATTTTTATAAATATTCTTCAGAATATGATAATATCCTGAGTCTACACTTCATGATCCAATGCTTTAATCATTGAAGAAAAACTTATAAAATCAAATGCCTTTCCATAATCTAGAAATCCCAACATAATGGAAATTCATATTCTTTGGTTCTTTCTATAACTTCTCTCAATATATCGCTATGATCCACTGTATTAAAACCACTTTTAAATCCAGCTTGTTCTTTTGTTTGGTTAAAATCCAAAATTCTCTAAACGATTTTGTAAAAATTTTGTATAGAGCTGATAAAAGACTGATAAGTCTGTAATTTCTAATAACTTTTTTATTATCCTTTTTAAATATTAATATTAACACTGCATTCTTCCAGTCATTTGGTACATCATTATCATTTAGGCATTTGGTATATATTTTTGCCAATGTTTTTTCTATTTCGTTTGCTTTTAAGAAATCTATTATAAATCAGTCATTATATGTAGCTTTTTCCTGCTTCATAAATATAACTGCATGTCTCACTTCTTTCTTTAAAATCTTAGAAATTCCAAAGATATAATAGTTGTAGGAGATCTTTTTTCTTGTTCTTTATTGCTATATAATTCTTGTTAGACAAATTTCAATATATCCTCTCACTTTTTAGTAATACTTGCATCTTTTGTTCTTACTGCAGAAAAAAGTTTCCTGCCAATACCAAAGTGGTCTTGAGATTTTTATTTTCTTCTACAGCTTTCCTCCTCTAGTTTACTATTATACTTTCCTATATTATTATCGACTTTTTTTGCATTGTTTTACAAAATTTGAGATACTCAATCCTTCTTAATGCCATGATTTTTAGATATTTTTATATTCCTTATTTTCTTTATAAATAGTCTCTCATTAGAAATTTTAGTGCTCAATTACTGCTTTTTTTTGTAACAGCTTTGTTGCAGTTTTTAAAACTATCAGTTGCCTTCTTATTGATTTCATTCAAATCCGAATCATGTTGAAAATCTGTTGTTAATATCTGAAAATGATTTGCAAGTCCTAATTTAAATTCATTGCAATATGTTTGAAGAATAAGAATATCAGTTGTTAACATTGTTTTTTTAAAACAATGGTTCTCTTAAGATGTAACTTACATCTTACTAATCGATTATCACTTCTTATGTTGAATTGCTTTTGCAAATATCTTATAACGGACAAATCAACTTAATTAGGCATAAATAATTAAAATCTTTAGACCATTCCATTAATCAACAAGAAAGAGATATCTATTGGCATACTGGATTTCCAACAAAGAACTTAGTAAAACATTTGAGCCAATCATTGGTAATATAAATAAACAAATAAAGCCAAACAACTATTACTATCAGTTATTCCCTTTTCTTAGAGTTAAACTACACATTATTAATACATTGCAAGGCTTACACCTGCATTTATATATGTAATATATGGGGGATTCGAACTCAGACTTTCACACGATCCTCAACCTCACTATCAGTTATTCCCTTTTCTTAGAGTTAAAGTACATATTATTAATACCTTGTAAGTCTTACACCTGCATTTATAGATGTAATATATGAGGAATTTGAACTCAGACTTTCACACGACCCTCAACCCTCCGTGCCGTCTCATATTGCTGACCCACCTGATCACACACATGTTGAAAATAGTACACATTATTAAAAATCAATACAGTCATACACATTTGTAGGAAAATATTATCATACTTTAAATAAAGCACTGATGCTCAATAATAATACCCTGCTATTAATAAAAGGAAAACACTCTTTACCTTAGATGGAAATGGAATGCTTTTAATAATAGGTTTCAGGCATTCTTATCTTAAGTCAACCGATTGTTATACGTTATATATAAAGGGTTCTATAAAGTAATTAGATAATATTTAAACAGCATTAAACTGTTGCACATGCGCTTTAGATTTTAAATATAAAATGAATGAATACTAACACTTCAACAACCACATGATAAAGTCTTTTTTTTTTTTTTAAGTGTCATAGCATTGGCCGGAACGAAAATCCACAACCCAGCAACTGCCTGCAAGTGCAAGGCAGTCGCACTGACCTCTCGACCACCAATGCAAGACTATGATAAAGTCTTTGGTTGTTGAAGTGTTAGTATTCATTCATTTTATATTTAGAATCTAAAGCGCATGTGCAACAGTTTAATGCTGTTTAAATATTATATAGTTTATAAAAAACATCGCGCTATATAAAATAATTGACTTATTTACATAAAGTAATTAGATAGCCATTTAAAATCTTGATAGCTCCAGTCATATTCCAACTTGTAGCTGGCACAACAGGGTTATCGATTCATCATGTGAAGACTTCCTGCTAGAAATCAAGAATAAGCCTAAGCTCATATCAAATGAGCTACACCAACGGTATTTATTATTAAAATTAATGGAGAGGTGCATCTTTGGTGGGAGGGCTTATTATCACATTTTAAATAAAACATTACTCAGTAATTAGTCATTACTCAGTAATTAGTCCTCTTCATGAAAGATACCCCCTGGATTAGTTTGGAATAGAGTATTTTCGAAAATAGACCTCAGCATGTCTTTTTTCCACTACATGGTCATCATCACACAGAAAGAGGTTTACAAAGTTAATAGATTACCATGTAGAAGGTTGGTGAGTCCAATCATACCTGAGGCCATTCTTATTTTGATAACTTTTAACTAGTGGTTAAAAGCAGAGATGGATTCTTGGATATCCCCAGTAAGCTTTAAAACAAGTTGAAAGAAGCTGAAATCAAATTAAGTTTCGGATAAGTACGTCTTTAAAGCAAAGAAATATAATTTCTTGGTTTTAAAATTACGATGTAAGGAATTTTTCAAAGAAAAAAAGTAAAATAAAAACAGTAAAAGAGCATAATAAAAATGAGCTCCAGGTTTTTCTGGGACTCATTAATTATTATGAAAGTTTTTTTATTCATCGTAAACATGAAGCTACCAAGCCTTAACTCGGTTGCTGGACAAAAAAGCCTGAATGAGCATAAGGAATTAAATAAAATCAAGCTGTTGATATTAAATGCATGTAAAATCAGTAGGTGTAGAGACATATTATAACAAAAAGAGAAGTGCCTCATTCATTGAATTAGCATTTAATACCTTGATTTAGACTAAAAACTATCTCAAATAGACAAAGAAGCTCTGGTCTTGGCTGCAAGCATTAAAAGTTTCATTAGTACATTTACAAATAATTCTTTATGTCGGAATTGGTTGACCACTATTATTCAGTATATTTAATGTAATATATTGCATTAAGCAATATAAGATGATCAACTTCATGATTGCATGCAACTTTAAAATGTAACATGTGAAAAGTAAAGTCTCATTTGTCAATATTGTCGATCAATTATCCAATGAAATTGAATTTCAAAAGAGAATAAAACAAATGATTAATATGATCAAAGTTAGAAAATAACGTTTTGATTTAGACCTATTGATATCAACTACTGAGAAATTTAATAAGCACGAACAGGTCAATTAACAAATCCCAAAATTTACATAACATATTTTGGATGAAAAGTGCAGAAGTGTATATTTTTAATGAAAATTGCACTATGAGTCACAGGAATTCTTGTTCTAACAAGGGGCTTGCAAACAAACAATAAATATGCTATATTGTTTTATCCTGGGATAAATTCAGATATAGAATCACAATTCTATCAATTTCAGTAAGATCAAACAAACAGAGTATGTCAGGTAAAACAAATAATAGTTCTTATCTAAAATGTCAGAACCTGGTACAAGGCTTTACCTGGATCATGTAGGTTTATTAAAAGCCAAACATTTTTTATTGATGTGGATGCCTTCTTCAAAGGATTAGTTTAGCCTAGTTATTTTTCCTACACATTAATCACTATTCAGACATTGAATAAAATATTTGTCATTCATGGTCTTCCAATGTGTTTTTGTTTCAGATATAAAACAACCTTTATTTCCAGCAATTTAGAGATTTCTGTGCAAATAAACTATACAGTTATAATACCCACTGTTTTATCCTGAAAGCAAAAAGAAGACTGAATTTTATGTAAAACGCCAAGAAAAATCTTCAGAAACAAGCAATCGGTAATTAGAATGTACCCTCAATCAGAATAATGTTAGTAAAGCACACTACTCTAATTTTTCAGAACAAAATTTCAATAAAAAACAATGTTATCTGATCTTGGATATAAAGCATATATTGAAAAAAATGGACCATCAAATTATAACTTTTTCAACGGAAAAAGAAGACTACTATGCTGAATGTATCCAAAAAGAAGTTGGATTCCAATGACAGTAGAGGTAAGATGTGATCACCACATCTAATAGAGAAAACAACATAAAGTCAGATTCTTAGATATCATATAGATTAACAATTAATAGATGTTTTTATTGACTATGTCAAAATGGACTACAGTTATCCAATAGCGAATAATTCTAATCAGATATAGTTTGTTAACATCAATATTTCTGGTGAATAGCTATCAAGGTAATTCAGGCTGAAGTTTCATATGCAAAAGATAATATAAAGGCATTGATTAATTGATACACCATCATGGGCTGCAAAAAATCTAAAATCCCCACATATATCAGTTCATGATTTATCTGTTAAATATTTTTGTTGTAAGCTGGGGAAAGGGAAAGTATTGTTGTTAAGAGGGAGGGTGAAAATTTTTATAGGTTATATATCATAGTTATAATGGCATACAATACAATCAGTCAATATATGATGTCAGTGACTACTATGCAGAATAATAATTTGAATACAAATGACAAGCAATTAAGATGCAAACGCAAATTCATATAAATATACTTAAATAGCAATGATATATGCTTGTCATATTCAGTGCTACTTTCCCTCTAACGTAAACGTCTTAATCTTTTTATACTGACCAAACGTGGGAAATTTATATAATTTCTTAATATTTTTAAAACTGAATAATGCTTAAAATATAGTAAAAGGTTTGTCTCAATCAAACCGTAGCAGAATGGATAACAGCAAAATTTTAACAACGTTAGTGAGAGTTAGGCACAAAATTTTAATAGTAAAATATTTAAAAATTCTGAAGAAAAAGAGAACCATAAACTATACCTGTACAGTAAACTGAAATTTCTATAGATAGGTAGAACAGAATTCATAGTAATCCACATAAGTATATAACAATTACGTTCTCATAACACAATCTAGCCAGACGGCAAACTAAACATTATTATAATCATGTTATTGTACAATTTGTTTATTTATTTTTCTTTTATCAGGATGTAATTACTATTTATTGTTAATAAAATTTTTGTTGAAATGAATTCATAGTAATATTTAATCCAACACCTTCTGCAGTTTAATGTGATGTTTAAGTGGCAAATTCAGAGCAAAGATTCTAGAATCGATCTTTATTTGATAAATATAAGTTTATAACTACTTAAATAAGATTATTTAGTCTATAAAGATGACTGATTTGAATATAAATGTAGATATGGTGAGGGCATTTGTAAAATTAATAATAAGCAAGATATTTACAAATATAATAGAGAAGAAAAAGTCAAAATAATTTATAAATGAATAGTAAGAAAAGGAGAAATGGTTAAAATTGGATATTTGAATATGCAAGGTGGTAGTAGACCAGAAAAGTGGCTAGAATTAAACAAAGCAGTTAAAAATGAAGAGCTTGAGGTATTAGTAAATATAGAAACACATCTAAGAGAAGAATAACATATACTGAAAGACTAGGTATGGCAGGATATAAATAGAAAAGAAAAAGAAAAAAGGTGATGGTATAGGACTTATGTCAAAAATATTTAAATACTGTTAAGTGTCCAGAACATTTGCGGTTTGAGATAAGGTTAGGAAAACAAGAATGGATGGTGGCTATAGTGTAAATGGCCATAGGAGATAGTCAAACTATAATGGAGTGGAATATGAATGCCTAGTTAAGGATATACAGAACTTCAAAAAAAGGGAGAAGAAAATAATGGTTATAGGGAATATGAATGGGCATATTGAAGAAATTTATGATATGGATAACACGAATGAACAGCTTTTGAATTTTTTTGTCAGAGAGTGAATTTGAGCACTGAAAATTAATCAAATATTTATGAGAGACAAAACACATGGCCTAGAAATATATTTCATATAATAGATTATGTATTAGTAGAGAAAAAGAGAATAAATAACGTACAGAAATTAAATTATTTGCTAGTGAAGAGAGAATCTGTAATAGTGATCATAATATTTTTATAATAGAAATGGTTAGAAATATGATGGAAAATAGTAATAAAAGTAGAAAGGATAGTGAAAGATGTGGATGAGAATGAATGATAAAAATAAATTAGAAGAATATAAAATAAAACTAGAAGAGATCATGGAAGAGTTTGTTGAGGATAAATATAAGGACTGGTGGCGAAGTAGAAAAAGTGGCAAATAGGGTTTTAGATGAGAATATTCAGAATAATAAAAGTAATAGAAAAGTGAGAGTTAGTAAAAGTGTAAAAAAAAGGAAAAAGCATGCAGAGAATGTAAATGTGCTATTAAAATCAAAAAAAGTAAGGAATATATTAATATTAAATAGAAAAACTATTTTAAAAAAGAAGTTGCCTAAAATGGATAATTATATTGAGAGAATGAAATTAAATAGTAAATTGCTGGAGGATATTAATAAAAGTGGAAGAGATGGGAGTAAAAAAATTTGCAAATATATTTAAAAAGATAATGTAGAGGAGAGTGAAATAATATTACTAGATGATGGGGGAATAAAATGTAGATCTAGAGAAAAATTAGAGACAATCTTAAATAAGTATGTAATGGATATAGAAGAGATGTTAGATGTGAAGAAAAGAGTGATAACAAACATAAAAACATGTAGTAATATAAATATTAGGTTTACAGAAAATGAAGTGAATGAGGCAGGGAAACAGCTGAAAAGTGGAAAAGCAAGAGGTTTAGATGGACGGGCAGCAGAGATGATGATGAATTTAGGAAATAGAGCAACATTAAATCTATTATCATGTTTTAATAAGATGACACAGAAGAGATAATTTCCAGATAGCTGGAATAATACAAGAGTAATGCCAGTATTTAAAGGAAAGTGTGAGGATCATAGAAAGTTAAACAATTATAGACCGATAGTGCTAACACCAGTGTTATACAAAGTTTTTGCATATATGGTGGCTAGAAGGGTCACAAAATATATGCAAGAAAATAATAGTGGCAGAAATGCAAGGACGTTTTTGAATGAATAAGCGTATAGCAGATGGTTTATTTGTAGTCACACAACTTATAGTTATAAGTAGAAATATGATTTTTATAGACACAGAAAAGACATATGATAGAGTAAATAGAAAAAGATTATGGGTAAGTTTAATAAATTTGGAGATGAATGGAGCTTTAGTGGATCTTATTAAGAGATTGTATGAAAATAATACTATATGTTAGGAAATATAGAATCAGTTAAAATTAAAAATAAGGTGGGATTAAGCCAAGAATGCCCTATGCTACTTATTTTGATTTTGTTCTGTTTGAGAGAAATGGAGAGAGCAGTAGAAAGACTAGGAAAAGGAGTAAAGATACCATTAATAGGTGGCAAGGGGTATATACATTATTAGGTCTTTTATTTGCTGATGATATTTTCTTGTTCACAGAAAGTAGAGAAGATATGGAATTTATGCTGTGCAAGGGAGCGTAAAGCAATGAGGATTAAATTTAGTGAAGGAAAATGAAAAGTAATGATGATAAATGCTGGGAAAGAGAATAGAAATAATTTTTATTGGGGGATATAAAGTTAAATGTGGTAAATACGTATAACTATTTGGGGATTGAATTAAATAATCTGAGAAATTGCTTTGATGAATGGGAAAAAAATTGATAAATGAAGCAAAGAAATGAAGGAGACTGATAAAGAAATTAACAGTGTTTTCATTTAATCAATATTGCGTAGCTAGAATTATAGGAAAGGAAGTGGCAGTACCAGGGTTAACTTATGGTAATGATGCATTATGTGTTAGTAAAGAAATGTTAGGTTACTTAGAAAAATTACAGAATAGTATAAGACATGCATTATATGCAGATGTATGGATGGCAAAGGAGGCAATTCAAGGAAAAATGGGGTAGCCAAGTTTTTTATGAGGGATGCAAAAAGAAAAATAAAAATATTCAGTAGATTGCAATTTATGGATAATAAGAGAATAGCTGAAATAGTATTTAACTGGGTTATGCATAAAGAACAGGTAACAAGATGGATGAGAAAGGTAGTATGGTTTGCAGAAGATTTGGATAAAGACTTTAAATCAGTATTGTTATCCAAAAGGTGGGATGATTGTTATAGTGGGAAGAAATGGGATAGAAGAATGGATGCATTAATAAAGAATGGGGAGTTGGAGAGATGGAAAACTAGTATGGAGAGTAAAAAGAGTTTAAATATACATAGAAGTAAACTGTATATTAGGTGCGAATTAATTTATGATAATAGCAAGGAAAGCAGTTTACTGTTTAAGGCTTTAGCCACAAAGGAATATATAAATAAATGAAAAAATATGGGTGATTTTGTCTGAAAGTTATGTTCTTCCATAGTGTAAGCTTGTGGTTAAACACCTGTAGAGGTCCCTACTATCACATTTTACACGCATATTCTCGAGGTTATAGCCTCAGTAAATATTACGTAAGGAAGGCATAAAAATATTAGTCATCTGTTAATTGAATATAAATGCCTGCAAGCAGAAAGAATACAAATAATGAAGTTGTGGGAGAATAAATATAAACAAAGTGATTATATAGAAGGTGGGTTCTTGGTTTTTATGCTGGACTTGGGAAAAGATAAGGGGGATTTAGATATAAAGACCATAGAGTTGACAAAGATTATGTTGTCAAAATGGGACGGAGCAGGATAGAGAAAAATATGGGAAAAATTTAGGGTGGGGAGTAGAAAGGAAAGTAGCATAGCTAACAGGTTTCTCTGGGCATATGGCTGAGAGATTCCTGACTCTGTGAGAAAAGAAGTCACAGTGCATCACAATAGAAAAAGTCAATTATTTGTTTTTTTGAAAAGTGAAAAAAAATTGGAAAAATTCTTAATATAACTATATGTTTTATAAATATGGACATTTTATAGAAAAATATATTTTATTGGTGTTGTTCTTTTTATATATAGAACAATATATAATGATACAATTTATAATGTTTACATCTTTTATTTGTTCTTATTAAAAATCAATTAAAAGTCAGCTTAAGAATCAATTTTAAAGAAATTAGAAAATAACAAATGAAAAAAAAACTTCAAACACTACAAGATTCTCCTCTTAAGACATTGTGATTTTTCTAAGCTCAGGAATGAGCACAAAACTGTTGATTGTTTATCTGATTTGTACTTTGTATTGAAGGCAGTTGACAATTATTGTTTTCATTAAAGTCAACAATATAAATCATTGCATTTCCTATCTCTCCTCACTTTTCAAAAGATGTACAAGAAAAAGGAAATTTAAAAATGTTTAAAGACAAAGAGTAAGGATAAAATTTTCATAACAAATCAGTCAATTAAAAATGAAATGAGGTTGTTTGAAATTCTACATAGATCTCAACACTTTAGTAGTTATGATTATGGGAGCATAAAACCTTGTGAAAGCTGCTTAGCTCATTAAATTGTGGAGTATTATTTGCTTTTACAAACTTCATTATCTATGCACTAAGCACATATATAGATTATCAATTAAATTGTAAGTCAATGTTAGGTAGTATTACATTAGTAAAATTCAAAGAAATTCTTGAAAATTTCTAATTGATTGTATTTTCTCCATCTCTCCCCATTTCCTCATCCTTTCCCATTTTCTCAAAACCAAAGAAGAAATTGAAAAGACAAATAATATTAAAAGTTCGCCCCCCCCCCCCAAAGGCTTGTCAATGAATTTTTTTTCCAAATCCAAAGAGTCTTCAATTGGTTGATTAATCATCCCAGTACTCTTTCATGAAGTCAGATTAGGGTTTTAAAGAAATAAAGAGAAAATAAAATTTAGTTAGCAGAGTAGATTGGTTTCCAATTCTGTGGGAATTATGAAGTATAATCACTGTATAAAAATCCATGATTAGTGAGAAAAGCAATTTAAATACCATGTTAGGAAAAATAATCATAAACTTTGTTGATGTAAAAGTTGCTCTGATCTGCCCCTCCTCCTCTCCCTCTCTCTTCAATATCACAGTTTTGAAAAAAATAAAAATTCATAAAATGAAAAACTTGTAAAATGCTTTACCACCTATTTAGAAGCAACCATTATCTTGTTTTATTGTTTTTACATTTTACATGGGCATTCATCATGTTTTTGCAATTATTGCGTGTACATTTCTCTTCTGACTTTAAACATTTTTAAGTTTATTTACAGTGAACTCAAAGCACAGAATTAATGATTGGTGCAATTCTTCCAAGTCTTTAAAAAAAGTTGTAAAGTATTTTTTGTGTCTAAAAAAATTAATTATACAGATCAAAAACTGATCAATTTGTTTTGTAAAGCAGATAAGAGCAGTGAACTTGCGTACTTTAAATTCTATTGATGAGACTTTAGTAATATCTAATAAGTTCAACTCCAGGTAATTTTACTATTGGATTTGGAAAAGTAATTTGGGGTGTCACAAGAAACCTAATGACATGCCTCATATATTTAATAGATCTTTTTATCTTCTAATATATGATGAAGAAAAAGATAAAAGACCATGGCAAGAAAATAAACGTAGATGTGTCAATAAGTTTTTCTTTATTTGATTACAATAATATTTTTCAAAAACCTTTTTAAAATCAAAACCTTTTTATTAAACTATTTTATAGATATTTTTATTTTATATACAGCACAATATTTATTCTAATATCTTCAGGAGCAAATCAATCTTCACACATGCGTTTGTCTTTTTAAATTTTGGCATACGGCAGAGTCCGTGGCTTTGAGCGTTCCATCTTCAGAGTTTCAATGAAATGGATAGCTGAAAAGTTATGAGGTGAAGTAGTTTGAAGCCTGTCCATTAAAGTATGAAGATTAGATCTCTTAATATAAGCTGAGCTTTGATTGTATATATGTGTGGAGATGATAATCTGGACCAACTGACGAGTGCTGGTTTAGCACGAAATACTTATATTGGTGATTATTTATCTTTGCGACATGGGTGTGATCAAGTGTATTAGCAGTATGAAATAGCATGGATGGCTGAGAGTCGTGTGAAATTCTGAGTTCAAACCTTATATATTAAAATATTGCATGTGTGGACATTGGTTTGCTCCAGAAAAAAAATAAAATTTTATATATACATATATTGTTTTATCATATTAGTCTGAAAGTAGAAAAGTAAATTTTGTAAAACATAATTTTGTATTGATATAAATTCACTGATGTATTGGTTAGAATATTATTCCTAAAACAATTCAATTCATGAATTTTCAAACTCCAGTAATTAGTATATAATATAATGACAAAGAGGAAGACATAAATAAAATAGAAAATTCTAAAAAATAATAATAATAATAATCTGATTTACTGAAATCCATTATTCATTTTTTTTTTTTTTTTTAGAAAAAGAGGTTTTATCTAAAAAAAATTTAAAATATACCTCATCGAATCTTTCTGTTTTCTTTTAGAAAAGTCAGATTACAAAGTAGAACATTTGAGAAACAGATAAATGCTGTTTAGTTCTTCAATTATGAATTCTCTTTTTTATCTGAAATGATTTTAATACTTTATGGTCTGCAACTTTAATTGTGTGATGTTATATATATATTCTGACCTTGCTCTCGTGCATCCTCACTTCAGAATATATGATATAAAATAAAACGGGTTCTATCTCAGTTAATAATTAATAACTAAAATATTCAGCATTAAAATTAAAATATTCCACTAGCTCAAATTTAAAATTCGAATAAGGTTCAATTTATAAAAATATATTAAATAAATATTTAATATTTTCATGAGACTTGAAGTGAAAATACAGGTGACAAGATAGATTACATTGAGCCAATATCCCACAGGATACTACCTCAATGGCATAAGAACACTATCCCCCCTTTATTACTATTTCAAATAACAAACTCATAGTATTCTTACGACTTTAATAACTTCTACTCACTAAGATTAAACTAATAATTAAGTCTTAATCTTCTATTTAATAATAATCTAGCTCAAATAAAATAATCTCAGGTTCATAAAGTTTATTCTAAGTTAATAAAAATACGGTAGTAAAATATGAGAAGGGATTTTATGTCATAATCTACTACACTTAAACTAATAATAATAAATAACAATAATAATATTCTTCATTGTTTAACTAATTCTGTGTATCTTTTCTTTTTACTATAATTTTATTACCATAATAAAATAATGAAATAATATAATATGATCTTATATCTTCATGTAATGATATAATAAATACGTGGTAGCATTTTAATAATCTGACAAACAAAACATGTGTGGCAACTGATAGCACATAATTTAATATAATATTATGATAACTGATTTATGACCAATAAAATAATGTAAGATTATGATTATTTAATTATAATGAATACCAATAAAATATTTAAAATTCTTAAAATAATTCTCTATTTATCTTTTGTGCAAAATTATATATTTGTTTCAATTATTATGCATATATCGTGATTTCATGCAGCGATGTGGAGAAATAAATAACTTGGACACAAAATTTTTGAAATAACAAAATTTAACAAAGTTTATTACTAACAACAAATAAATAAACAATTTATTTACACTATTTACAGTGGATATCCTTAATTTTTTTTACTTTACAGTTTGATCTACCGGGTTATAAAAAAAAATAATTTATATTTTAATTACATCTTTATTTAGATTTAGGACAAAATTAAAAAAAATGTTACTATTTGGTTTCTCATTACGGTTAACTTATTACAAATAAATTTATCTACTCTATTAGCATCAGCATTTTATCCTTAATATTATTAAACTATCTTATTTTTTAAAAAAATTCATACTTAAAAAACATTCTATAGAAAACAAAATTTTATAATGAGTATGGATTTCTCAAAATATTAAAAATTTTCATCTTGCAAAGTCAAAGATGTTACACAAAATATTATCCAAAAATTCAGTACTAGATTTTTTAGTATTTATCACACAATGTTTACTAATCATAATATATTCTTCTTTAAGCCTTACTTTAGTATGATATAAGTGTAATCATCAATATATTTCTGTTAATCAATAAACAAAAAACATACTATGCATATTGTTTACATAATTTACTTTGTACTATTGTATTTTAAAAATATGCAATACTTATTTTCTCTTAAAAAAAAAATACTAAAGCATTTAAAATTATTATCACTTTAAAGAAAATATCTTTGTTTAGATACTTTATTTTTGAAAAATTTTATATTTCATTTCCGAAATAAAATTCAAAATATATTCTATGATTCTTTTCTTTCCTTAGGATACTTTGGATCTTCAATTTTAAGTTATAACGTCATATTCCTTCTAAGAAAATAAACCAATCTTATACAAAACGATAGCATAACATAAGTTCTAAATTATTTATCATTTCTCTTAAACATTTCTTACTGAACGATGCAGTTACATGAAATAAAGATAGCGAAAACAGATGCATAGGATTAAGGAAGAAAGCTAGAGTATTACTCTTAACATATCTCAAAATCATGGCACAGTGCGAAGAGGTATGACATTTACCTGCCTAATATCCTCTAGTACAGGGACGATGTTAAAGCTATTTCTTCAGCTTTATTAGAACATCAAATATTTAAAGAAATATAAACACTGCCCAAATAAAATGTGTATCAGTCATAGGGCTTTGTTAACTATGCTGATATTCACATAAAGACTAAATATTATTTCCATTCCTTATAACATTCTATTTCTTAAAACATCATCTTGGTTTCCTGTTCACTAAGTACTTCCAAGCCACTATCTCAACATTATTTCTCAAGATTTTCCACATCTTACATGATAAATAACTATCTGCATTTACAAAACAATAAATAAAATTCATCAATAGTTAAACAATCTAGCTGTTCCACAAGAAAAGTCTGCTTACTTCATTATTCTATATGTCTAATCATATACAATCTACTTAGACAATATTTGAATATCCAATAACATGAAAATTTTAACAGAATCACATAATTATTTGTTATGTTGGATTATATCACTAATAAAAAAAAAAATCGTCGTATGCATATTTTCAAATCAATCCTATCTCATAATGTTTTTTTAAAATGTTGTATGAAATGCGGTACATATAAGTAAAAAACTTTTACACTTCATTCTTCCAATTTATGGATGATCTAAAGAAAACAAAAAAAATATACATTATAAATTATCAATAGTTATTATTATTACCAATAACCTTTATCTAGTCATCGTGTTCAGTAGGCTTTTCTTTATCCACTTGAGCATTGCAGATATAAAAAATTCACACCCATACACTTTATATTAAAATATTTTTAGCTAAATTATTAGATTGTTATATTATAAAATTTTAATATTAATAAATTAATGTTTTTATGTTTTTCCTAATCTTATATAAAAATTTAGATTTAAACTAGGTTAACAAAATAAAAGGAATCGAAACTATATTTACATATTTTCTTGATGATAGTTCCTGATAAGTCCAAAATGCTTATTATTTTCTCTATAGTTTTCCAAAAATGTTCTCCTCCAAGCGCGTTAAAGTTTAAAACAAAATAATTATTAATCCATTTAATAAAATTTATAGAAAATAATCCTTGGTTTTAGTATTTAGGACGATAATTATTAAATCATAATATTAATTAATCCCGTGAAGCTTCTTAATCTTCTCTACCAATATTCTCTGCATATCCGATGCATCAATCCATCTAATTTAACTTTAAAAATATTGGATAAACTTTTAAGTACTATTTGTATTTCCATGGATCCATCTTTTATTCAACTATGGGTTCACTTTTTTATATATATTTCCTTCTTGATACATTTAAACTTTCGTTTGGTATTTTTATAAATCTCTTTTAAAATAAAACTTCAAGTACTTTTGAACAAATCTTTTCCAAATACATTTTAAATAATTCGAAGAACGGATATTTTAATATCAAAACGCTTCTGTAACATATTTTCCTGGGTTCTTTATTTAATTCTTGAAAAATATTTTTTAAAAATGTTAGCTTCATATCATACTATATAAAATAATTCATGCAATATATAACTATCTTATTACCATTTAAAAATAAATCTTGGATAAACTTATAAATAATATGTTTCAATACATTTTTTAGACTCGTATAATGTCCGAGCTGTGGTTTTTTATGTACCAAAACAGTTCTTCGGTGAAGTATTAATAAAGCTGTATCAATAAATATTCCAAACATTTTTACAGTATTACAATTTATATCCATTTTATTTCATAGTATATCCATCCTTTATTGCGAAGCTTAGGTTAAACTTTTAGATAAAATACGACTGATAAAGGAACTTTAAAAAATTTAACAAAGCATGTTAAACGAAATTATTAAAATATTTTTTAGTTTACACTCTCTTTTTTGCAAGTTACTGTTAAAAATTATCAATTAGTTGTTTTTTTTTTCAAATAAATTATGAGAAAGTACTAAAAAAAATTTGACTAAAATAAAAAATTTTAAAATACTATCTTTTGATAGTTATAATTTACCTCTCTCCGGTTCAATACATTATTAATCTCCCCTTATACCCCATGCAATTCATATTTATAGTCTGTAAGAATACCTATTCCTATTGGTTAATTCTTACTTTAGCTTGAGAACAAATTTACATATTTTCAATTTCAAGTAGAATTGAATTTCAAAATTAGAAATTATGATTGAATAAAATTTAAAAAATATTATTTAAAATACCACTTTTAATTCAATTATAACTTTATTTAAATTATTTAATCTTTTAAAATAACATTTAATAACTTATGCCATTTCTTAATATTCAATTTATCTATTTTTATTTAAATAAAATATTTAATTTTTATATTATGAATGTATTCGTCTTTATTACATTACTTAAAACATTACATACGATAGTTAACTTAATGTTTAATACTATTTACTTTTATGATAGGCAATAATTCTATCCAATTCTATAATATAACTTTTAAAATATTTTAAACTTTATTATTAACTCAAACAAGCATGTGTGTGAAAGTATATAGTATACAAGTCACATGATTAATAACTTTGACAGACGATTTTCAATCTATTTCTCTGCCTAGACTAATAAAATTGATACACTTATTATATTATATAAAATAATTATAAAAATTTGGAAGAATAATTTAGAAAATATAGAATTAGATATAATTTTCACCATCATAAAGTTTATTTTTAAAATGTATGATATTAATTTTTGCTTATTAAATATGATTATAAATTTAAACATAGCATTTATTAACTATAAGTTTTAAACTATTAAAATCAAATTTATTAAATATACTTTTAATTTTTATAGCTGTGTTATTTAATATGGCCAGCTTTTACAAACATATGCAACAATATTTAAAGCTTTACATAATTATTTTTAAATGATTTTATATACTACGTATTCTCTTTAGCTTCAAATTGTACTTTAAAGATATAATTGACTTAATATAATTAATGTATTAAAATAACATATTCTAAAATTTAAAATTTTTAGTAATTGACTGTTATGAACTATTACTGACCTATAGAAAAGGGCACAATATATATATATATCCACAGATGGCGTTCTACCAAAAACGCCCATCAAGCGTATGTTTTGTTTACATAAACGTCAGAGTAGTTAGTATTCACTATCTCTAACTATAATTCCACTTTCAGATCATGATTTCAAGCTATTTGCTATCGTCAGTGAAAGACAGGAATAAAGAAACTAGATCTAAATACAAACTCTGAGCGTTTATGAAACAATTTCTATTCAGCTTGCAAGCGTGAATTTTTTAGACATGTAATGTCTTCAAACTCAGCATAGCAAACCAGATAGCTATATGGGTCTGATCTCAGTTCAGCATCACCACATAGTAGAAGCCTCTGCAATCTATATCATTGCAAGAAAGACCTCAAAGGTACATTTATGATAAACAAAAATGCAAGTTAAAAAACTTGCTAACGCTTGTATTTATGTCCACAGATGGCATTCTACCAAAAACGCCCATCAAGCGTATGTTTTGTTTACATAAACGTCAGAGTAGTTAGTATTCACTATCTCTAACTATAATTCCACTTTCAGATCATGATTTCAAGCTATTTGCTATCGTCAGTGAAAGACAGGAATAAAGAAACTAGATCTAAATACAAACTCTGAGCGTTTATGAAACAATTTCTATTCAGCTTGCAAGCGTGAATTTTTTAGACACGTAATGTCTTCAAACTCAGCATAGCAAACCAGATAGCTATATGGGTCTGATCTCAGTTCAGCATCACCACATAGTAGAAGCCTCTGCAATCTATATCATTGCAAGAAAGACCTCAAAGGTACATTTATGATAAACAAAAATGCAAGTTAAAAAACTTGCTAACGCTTGTATTTATGTCCACAGATGGCGTTCTACCAAAAACGCCCATCAAGCGTATGTTTTGTTTACATAAACGTCAGAGTAGTTAGTATTCACTATCTCTAACTATAATTCCACTTTCAGATCATGATTTCAAGCTATTTGCTATCGTCAGTGAAAGACAGGAATAAAGAAACTAGATCTAAATACAAACTCTGAGCGTTTATGAAACAATTTCTATTCAGCTTGCAAGCGTGAATTTTTTAGACACGTAATGTCTTCAAACTCAGCATAGCAAACCAGATAGCTATATGGGTCTGATCTCAGTTCAGCATCACCACATAGTAGAAGCCTCTGCAATCTATATCATTGCAAGAAAGACCTCAAAGGTACATTTATGATAAACAAAAATGCAAGTTAAAAAACTTGCTAACGCTTGTATTTATGTCCACAGATGGCGTTCTACCAAAAACGCCCATCAAGCGTATGTTTTGTTTACATAAACGTCAGAGTAGTTAGTATTCACTATCTCTAACTATAATTCCACTTTCAGATCATGATTTCAAGCTATTTGCTATCGTCAGTGAAAGACAGGAATAAAGAAACTAGATCTAAATACAAACTCTGAGCGTTTATGAAACAATTTCTATTCAGCTTGCAAGCGTGAATTTTTTAGACACGTAATGTCTTCAAACTCAGCATAGCAAACCAGATAGCTATATGGGTCTGATCTCAGTTCAGCATCACCACATAGTAGAAGCCTCTGCAATCTATATCATTGCAAGAAAGACCTCAAAGGTACATTTATGATAAACAAAAATGCAAGTTAAAAAACTTGCTAACGCTTGTATTTATGTCCACAGATGGCGTTCTACCAAAAACGCCCATCAAGCGTATGTTTTGTTTACATAAAGCTGAATAGAAATTGTTTCATAAACGCTCAGAGTTTGTATTTAGATCTAGTTTCTTTATTCCTGTCTTTCACTGACGATAGCAAATAGCTTGAAATCATGATCTGAAAGTGGAATTATAGTTAGAGATAGTGAATACTAACTACTCTGACGTTTATGTAAACAAAACATACGCTTGATGGGCGTTTTTGGTAGAACGCCATCTGTGGACATAAATACAAGCGTTAGCAAGTTTTTTAACTTGTATATTTTTGTTTATCATAAATGTACCTTTGAGGTCTTTCTTGCAATGATATAGATTGCAGAGGCTTCTACTATGTGGTGATGCTGAACTGAGATCAGACCCATATAGCTATCTGGTTTGCTATGCTGAGTTTGAAGACATTACGTGTCTAAAAAATTCACGCTTGCAAGCTGAATAGAAATTGTTTCATAAACGCTCAGAGTTTGTATTTAGATCTAGTTTCTTTATTCCTGTCTTTCACTGACGATAGCAAATAGCTTGAAATCATGATCTGAAAGTGGAATTATAGTTAGAGATAGTGAATACTAACTACTCTGACGTTTATGTAAACAAAACATACGCTTGATGGGCGTTTTTGGTAGAACGCCATCTGTGGACATAAATACAAGCGTTAGCAAGTTTTTTAACTTGCATTTTTGTTTATCATAAATGTACCTTTGAGGTCTTTCTTGCAATGATATAGATTGCAGAGGCTTCTACTATGTGGTGATGCTGAACTGAGATCAGACCCATATAGCTATCTGGTTTGCTATGCTGAGTTTGAAGACATTACGTGTCTAAAAAATTCACGCTTGCAAGCTGAATAGAAATTGTTTCATAAACGCTCAGAGTTTGTATTTAGATCTAGTTTCTTTATTCCTGTCTTTCACTGATGATAGCAAATAGCTTGAAATCATGATCTGAAAGTGGAATTATAGTTAGAGATAGTGAATACTAACTACTCTGACGTTTATGTAAACAAAACATACGCTTGATGGGCGTTTTTGGTAGAACGCCATCTGTGGACATAAATACAAGCGTTAGCAAGTTTTTTAACTTGCATTTTTGTTTATCATAAATGTACCTTTGAGGTCTTTCTTGCAATGATATAGATTGCAGAGGCTTCTACTATGTGGTGATGCTGAACTGAGATCAGACCCATATAGCTATCTGGTTTGCTATGCTGAGTTTGAAGACATTACGTGTCTAAAAAATTCACGCTTGCAAGCTGAATAGAAATTGTTTCATAAACGCTCAGAGTTTGTATTTAGATCTAGTTTCTTTATTCCTGTCTTTCACTGACGATAGCAAATAGCTTGAAATCATGATCTGAAAGTGGAATTATAGTTAGAGATAGTGAATACTAACTACTCTGACGTTTATGTAAACAAAACATACGCTTGATGGGCGTTTTTGGTAGAACGCCATCTGTGGACATAAATACAAGCGTTAGCAAGTTAAAAAACTTGCTAACTTGCATTTTTGTTTATCATAAATGTACCTTTGAGGTCTTTCTTGCAATGATATAGATTGCAGAGGCTTCTACTATGTGGTGATGCTGAACTGAGATCAGACCCATATAGCTATCTGGTTTGCTATGCTGAGTTTGAAGACATTACGTGTCTAAAAAATTCACGCTTGCAAGCTGAATAGAAATTGTTTCATAAACGCTCAGAGTTTGTATTTAGATCTAGTTTCTTTATTCCTGTCTTTCACTGACGATAGCAAATAGCTTGAAATCATGATCTGAAAGTGGAATTATAGTTAGAGATAGTGAATACTAACTACTCTGACGTTTATGTAAACAAAACATACGCTTGATGGGCGTTTTTGGTAGAACGCCATCTGTGGACATAAATACAAGCGTTAGCAAGTTTTTTAACTTGCATTTTTGTTTATCATAAATGTACCTTTGAGGTCTTTCTTGCAATGATATAGATTGCAGAGGCTTCTACTATGTGGTGATGCTGAACTGAGATCAGACCCATATAGCTATCTGGTTTGCTATGCTGAGTTTGAAGACATTACGTGTCTAAAAAATTCACGCTTGCAAGCTGAATAGAAATTGTTTCATAAACGCTCAGAGTTTGTATTTAGATCTAGTTTCTTTATTCCTGTCTTTCACTGACGATAGCAAATAGCTTGAAATCATGATCTGAAAGTGGAATTATAGTTAGAGATAGTGAATACTAACTACTCTGACGTTTATGTAAACAAAACATACGCTTGATGGGCGTTTTTGGTAGAACGCCATCTGTGGACATAAATACAAGCGTTAGCAAGTTTTTTAACTTGCATTTTTGTTTATCATAAATGTACCTTTGAGGTCTTTCTTGCAATGATATAGATTGCAGAGGCTTCTACTATGTGATGATGCTGAACTGAGATCAGACCCATATAGCTATCTGGTTTGCTATGCTGAGTTTGAAGACATTACGTGTCTAAAAAATTCACACTTGCAAGCTGAATAGAAATTGTTTCATAAACGCTCAGAGTTTGTATTTAGATCTAGTTTCTTTATTCCTGTCTTTCACTGACGATAGCAAATAGCTTGAAATCATGATCTGAAAGTGGAATTATAGTTAGAGATAGTGAATACTAACTACTCTGACGTTTATGTAAACAAAACATACGCTTGATGGGCGTTTTTGGTAGAACGCCATCTGTGGACATAAATACAAGCGTTAGCAAGTTTTTTAACTTGCATTTTTGTTTATCATATATATATATATAGATAGATAGTGTACCTTTACTTAAAATTTTGAAAACTACTAAACTAAAGAATCCAGCTAATTAGGATATAATTATACCAAACAAGGACTATTAAGACAATTAAGATTAAGACTAGTTCAAGATACACTACTAACATATAGTATCTAATAAATTTAATATTTTATAATAATTAATTACCAGAAACTTATTAAATTAAAATATAATAATATTTAAGTTCGCAATAAATAATTAGAGTTCTAACTAGAATACTCAACCCATTCATTTTGCTAAAGATTTAATTTATAACTAACTCATTCTTACAAATAAATATGGTTCGAATAAAAATAACAAATACAATTATAAAACTCTTCACATGAGACGTTCAGCAAGGTACAATGGCTTAAATATTGAGGATGTATCCCTAAAGATACATTCTCAGTGACATAAGAATATTACCCCACTAAATTCACATAACATAACTATTACCTGATACCCTCTTGACTTTAAACACGCATGTAATAATCCTAAAATAGAATTTGCAAATTTATTATAAAAATAACAATAAATTAATTACTATTCCTTTAATAAAAATAATACTAATTAAAAATTTAATATCAACCGAATTCTTACTCATCATCTTTTAATACAACTTTTATAATTCTTTTAAAAATAATCTCAGGTTCATTTCTGACACTAGTAATAAAATAAATCAATTAATTAAGACCCTGTAGTTATATATGATGAGGGATTTTACATGATATCTAGCTATCCTTAAAAATTACAAAAATAAGCATTTAATATAACTTAATGACTCTTAACATTAAATGTATTTAATAATTAATGTTTAGCAGTAAAACAAATACTATAATAAGATTTTAAATAAACATTGTACAATCTTTATATATTTTATGTGGAAGGCTTAAAATATAATATAGTGACAACATCAAGTATTTCTCATTGGGGCTGGATCATTTTAAAGTAATCACCAATGATCTTATCTTATACAATAATAATAATAATTATATACTTTATTATTCAATCAAATATAATGGAAATACTATTTAAGCAATCTTTGTGGATCCTGTGCAAAGTAAGTAATGTTTAAAACGATTAGTTTCTATGGATCATACATGTAAAATTAAATATCAATGAATAACACACAGAGAAATCAAAACTCAACTAGAATATTATTTTTTAAAAAAAAACAATGGTACTTGGGTATTTATTCCTGCAACTCTTTGATAGGTTGGCGAGCTTGATTTTAAGATTATCTATATGTCTCGTTATTCACTAATAAACTTTGTTAGTCTAAACAATGTTAACATTTATGAATGAAAGAGTACTTTTAGTTGTAAAAACCATTATTAAAATAAATAATGATATATTATATATATTAATTATATACGTATATGTGCATCGTGTAGTCTCACATTTCCCCTGGGCTTAAGTAATTAAAATAAATTGAATATCTTTATTTTAATTTTTATATAAATCTATGTATTTGTACATTTCATATTTCATACCTCCCTTGGAGTTAAGATGTTAATTCTAAATCTTAAATTGTTTTTATTGTGTATGTATATTATTTAGCATTATTATAATACATATTTGATTTGTTTTAATTTTTTCCCCTCAACTTAACTTTTTTTAAAAACTCTTAATTTTTAACTAGAGAAAAAAAGTATTATTATTAATTATTGTAATTAACAATAATTAAATTGCTTTTGGGGCAATAGTAGTTATTATTTGTTGATAAATCAATTTAATTTAATTCAACAAGTTTTTAATTTAGTTTATACGATTTATTTCGTTCAAATTATAGATTGGAGGTAGAACCATTGAGATAGGATCATTTCTATAATTTCATTATTTATACTAACTACTTTATTTTTAAAATCCACCATACATTCGTTTACTAATATGAATTCATGAGTGAATCCATTTAGTATTAAAAATACACGATAAACCTCTGTTTGGTGAATGGTCAGTTTGACCCAGATTTGCTTTTGGATTAATTTTGCCTTTTTGTTGTTAGCCATAGTAATCTGTACTGATTTGAGAGGTAAGGTTTTAATATTTGGAATTTTTATCCACCACCCTCCTATAAAACTCTTCAGATATTATAGAAATTTGGCTAACACTGTATAACAAGGTATTATTCTGCAAATCCTCAAACATTATGTTTATCATTGGACAATTCTATAATGCATAATTAGGTTCTTGTCTATGTTGATGATTTGTTTACTTATAAACTTATTTTTGTTCCTCAATTTTAATATGGGTCTTTGAAGTGAGAAACTATTTCTAAAGATCCCTTTTAATTTAACTTATTTGATGTTTTGGATATATCTTTATTATACCCAGTTTGACAGCTAGTTGGCATAAGGTTCCTGTGTGTATGCATGGGGAACATCTCCACCTAGTAGCTGGAACTTGAATCACTGCTTTTGGCTCCTATTCTGAATACTGTGGTTGACACAGAAACAGTGCCTCTAGTGGCCACGTGGGGCATAAGTTATAACTACCTCCCATTTTTATTTTATATAATCCCCTAGTAGATGGTGTATTATTGGTATTTGAAGCCTGAATAGTCGGTTGTAGTTTTATTTCTAGTTCTAATTTTATTATTTTCTGTTTTATTTAAAGAACATATAAAACTTGTATGGTTCTTTTTCTTTTCAAAACCAATGACATTTATTGGTATGTCCTCTTTTTTCTTTTCAAAATGTTTTTGATTTATAGTTTGGATATTTGAATCTATATTATTTAATTTATCAATAATTTGTTTAATATTTTGAGCATTAGAAAATAATAATGATTGTTCAATCTTCATTGATAGATTATGTTTAACAATATGAATAATCTGATTTTGGCTAAAATAATGGGTATCAAGGGTTTTAAGTTTTGCCACTTGTTTGCTGAAAAAATTTGTAAGAGTTTCACCGGGTGCATATTTATATTTCTCCTGTAGTATTTGATATAATAGCAATCATTATTCCAAAAGTTTTTTATTAGTAATTTTTGATATTCCTCAAAAGTTTTGGAAAATTGCAATAATGACTCCCACCATGATAAAGCATTGCCCTGTAACTGGCTACATGCAACTATTAACTTTTCACCTTCCATTAAGTTATTATTCCATGAAAAATATAAATTTAAACCCTCAAAATGCTCTATTGGAGCTTCATTTGTGAAACCTTGAAGTGTTTTTAATTTTACAAACTGATTAATTGCATTAGATTGTATGGTCTCATTTGACTTATTAGAATTTTCTTTCTGAAAATTTATAGAAGATGAGGTATTAAGTTAGCTAGTAACTTCTACAGAATAAATAATATCTTGATTATTATTTTGTTCAATCCACATACTTTCCATCTCATTTTGTATTTCATCTTGAGATTTGTTTTTATTTTGATCTTTTCCAATTCTACTAATAACGTCTAATATTTTGTTAAATTTATCTAAAGTATTATCTTCTTGCACATTTGATAATTTAACCTTTCCAAGAGCTTGTGTATAAATTTCCATCATTATTTTTCATTCTTTATCAAATTCATCCTTCAAACTTTTCATTATTTGGTCTTCAGTAATGTTTTTATTTTCCAATTGATTTAATATATCTGATTGATTCTCTAATAATATTTTAATATTATTTTTATTAAGTTTTATATCTGTATCAATCAACTTTTGTTTTATATTAAGAGTTTGAAAATCCTTTTCCATAGATTGAATTTTCTTCTCTTGATTAAGAATAAGAGTTTCTTGCTCTTTTTTATTATTATTAATCTCTACAAGGACTCCTTTTATTTTTTATCTATGATTTCTTCAGTCTCTTCTTGATTTTTATACATTTCAATTTGAAGATGATTATACAGTCATTTCCAAAAATTTACTTTCCATTTTAATTTCTATCTTAATTTCAAATTTACTAAACCTCTTTTGACAGTTAAGATCTTTTTCTTTGATAATCTTTTGAATACTTTGTATTTTATTATCCATGATATCTTGTATCAGTAATATTTCATTTCCGTTTTCATAGTGTCTATTTTTGTAAATATTTCTGAATTCATATTTTCCATCTTTGTACTCATATCATCCATCTTTGTATTTATATTTGCATTCAAATTTTCCATCATTTGTTGCATCATTAACAACACTTGGCTTAATGATGGATTATTATCAATTGTTTTATTATCTACAGGTTTATTCAGAATATTTTCAGTTTCTGTTACATAGACATTTATTATGGATGTCCCCCCAGATATACTTACACTTTCTTTCTCATTTATACTACTGATAGTATTATCTCCTATAGATTGAATAGCTATTTCATTTGACGTATCCATTTCTTTTTCATGATTATGAAGCCATAGAGCTTTGAAAGCGCTAAGCTTTAAATAAATTTAATAATATATATAATTTCTTTAACGAGCGTTATAAACGCATAATTATTGATAATATTGTTATCTGTTTTAGTATAAAAGAATTTAGATCGACTTCTAGTAATCATAAATTTATGTTCAGCTATTACCTATTAACTTTATAAAATAATATATATATATTGCTATCATCTGCCACTATTATAATTTAAATTTTATATATACATATTCTAACATTTAACAGGCTAAAATTGTTTTCAAATTTATTTTACCACAGTGATATATTTTATTCATTCACAGAAATTATAAATCTACTAATTTAAACATGTCACATTAAATGACAATTTTAATTTCAACTTCTAGGATCAGGTTTTAGATTATTTAAGAAGAAACCGTTTATTACATTTATCCAAGAATCACTTTTCTCAATCCGTTGGAAATGTCAACTATTATTATATAACAAATCAATGATTATAATGTAAATGGAAATTTACACGTCTATAAACAAAGAAAATGCAAAACACTAAGCCTTTGCTAAATATTATGATTTTAATTTTGTCCACCCATCCTACTTCTATTTTTTTTTTTTTGATTCTCAGAATTATAAATGAAAAATTCTGTTTCATCTATAATTATTTTTCTCTTTGTTGATGGTCTATTTTTTATTCCACCATTTTCATTATTTTGCCCTATTTTGTAATACTCAATTATTCTATAGTATATCTTTTTCATTTCTAAATTTTATCTTTATTGTCAGTACCCTATCCAAAGTTTTATTCTACATTTCTTCCATTACATTTTGTTTATTTTCCAATTTATACTATAGCAAAATAAAGCACATTTTTTTACAGCATTTCTTACTTTTTACTTATAAGCGTTTTTATGTAATAAATTTTTACTTATAAGCGTTTTTATGTAATAAATTTTGAGATCCCAACATTAAAATATATATTAGATTATTAGACAGTATCTGTACTATAACTACAGGCCCAAACTGTGATAACTTATAATTCTTTGCTTTTCAAAAAAAATCAAAAACTGCATATTTTGGTAAGATGTTCTATTTTCTCAAAAATCCCTATATATGATCATTAGATGAAGCTTTACCAATAACCCACTATCAAGCTTTGTTTACATAAACGCTGAGAGAGATAGAATTCAAAATCTCTTTCAAATTGTCTCCAACCTTTAAACCACAGTTTCGAGCTAGTTAGCTCATGTCAGTAAAGGGTAGAAAGACAATTTGAAAGGGTTGGAGACAATTTAAAAGAGATATTGAATTCTATCTCTCTCAGCGTTTATGTAAACAAAGCTTGATAGTGGGCTATTGGTAAAGCTCCATCTAGTGATCATAAAATGCAAGCTATGAGCAAGTTACGAAATTTATAACTTGTTTTGTTTATCATATATATGATCTAATATTATTGATTAAACTTTACTGATAATATATTATACTTTTCTCATTTTTATTTGATTAGCTTTGTGGATATTTCTGATAGCTCTTATTCACAATTTGAGTAATATTTAGAGATTTGTTTTTAACAAATGAATCTTTAATTTTCATAATATATTTTTTCATTTTTAAAATATATCATACACACAAAAGTTTAAAAATATTCTTAAAAATAATATTTCAATTTTGCAAATATAAAAAAAAAAAAACAACGAAGTGTGCCAATCAGAACAATAGATTAGTTTTTCTTTGCTCTAGTTGACAGATACCTATTTAAATTGAAATAAAATTATTGAAACTATTTTTATTGCTTAAATGAATTTTGTAAAGCCTACATAATTTATATTTAAAAATTTTAATTTCTATTTATAATTTTCTAAAAAAAAGTGAACAACTTTCTATTTGGCATTTATTACTTTCCTAATATGAATATGAATACTTATATATATATGTTCACTAGATGGAGCTTACTACTAGCTCTGAACAAGTTTTAATTATAAGTGCCAACAGAAAAAAAATTCAAAATCTCTATCTACTATCCTCATTTCCAGACCAATTGGTTTCAAGCATAAAGACTCACCTCAGTGAAGAGTTAGGATTTCAGAAAGTAGATCTAAAACTCCAACTCAGAGCACTTATTTAATACCTTACTATCAGTTTAAACTCAAATTTTTCAGAAACGTAAATTTCTTCAAATCTAGCTTTACAAACGAGATAGCTATATGGGTCTGAACTCAGTTCAGTTTTACCTTATATTAATAGCTAAAGCAATATTACATTGCAAAAGCCTTCAAGGGTACACTTATAATAATTAATAAAACAAGTCACAAATTATGCAACTTGCCTTTAAGCTTGTGCTAAAATGTTCACTAGATGGAGCTTACACTAACTCCAAACAAGCTTTAATTATAAGTGCCAACAGAGAAAAAATTCAAAATCTCTATCATACTATCCTCATCTCCAGACCAATTGGTTTCGAGCTTAATGTCTCACCTCAGTGAAGAGTTAGGATTTTAGAAACTAAATCTAAAACTCCAACTCAGAGCACTTATTTAATACATTACTATCAGTTTGAAAACTTGAAATCTAGCTTTACAAACCATATAGCTATATGGGTCTGAACTCAGTTCAGTTTCACCATATATTAATAGATATTCTCATATCCAGATCAATTGGTAAAACTGAACTGAGTTCAGACCCATAACAAATAAAATGGATGCAGAAATGAAAATCCCTAAAAATGTCTGCATTTATTGTTGAATTTATGATAAATAAAACGAAATAAATATATTTTGCAATAAAAATATGTACTAAATTTAAGAAATCCAAATGTAATCCACTCACAAAATGTATATGAAATAAAAATAGGCAATATTTGCTATACATTTGTAAGCATATATTCAAGAATAAATGAGGATATTTATTATGAATTTGCATTTTAGCTTATATTTTATTTATTATATTGTTTCAGTAAATAAATAATTATTATTGCGAAATATATTATTGTCTTGACTTTATTTAATAGACTTCTGTAATTTGATTGTGTTCTATACACTGTATTAGCTCTGATTTGAGTTTATCCAAGAAGTAAGTTAAAGTTTTAAATTCAAAATTAAAGAATTGCAATTTAGTGCAATATAATAATCATATGCTTAATTGGTTGGGTGATCTATGATAGTTCCAATTAGTATGAACTAAATTTTTGATGAATTTAGGTGTAACTTTTATAATATCTTGAGATAATTAGAGATTTCCAAGCAACTACTTCATGCTCAATCCAGCAAGCCACCAAATTTTAGATACTAAATGGGAATTTAGTTATTCTTATACAGAAGTTGTCATATCTGACCCTGCCTTCAGAAGTGGACTATTCCAGATTCCTTGCCTTATTGGCTAGCACCCAGTTGCTTTCCAATGGGATTAAAACCTTCACTGGGGTTTGCGCACTGAATTCGCATGTTTCCAGTAAAGTAGGGAATCTGCATTTAAATAGTCAGCCTTTTGGAGGCAAGGAGAGAGCAATTACTTCTGTTAACCTGAACAACAGAACGTGCTCTCCATTAAACCTTCTGCCATCAGCAAAGGTATTTATCTAGTCATTATTGAGATGTCCATGCAGTGAGGCAAGATCACCTACGGACTGGAAACTGCTACGTCTGAACTAGAGCCGACTCGAGGCAAGCTAACTACATAGCTGGAAGAGTCTTACCAGAATTCACAATGTAGGCTAATCATTAACTGGAAGTGAGTTCCTTACTCCGCACGACTATTTCACCATTGAAGCATATCAACTGTATTTGTACATTTGTTTAACTAACATGTGTATATATTTTGTACTAATAAATTGTACATATTAATTGCTGAATAGTTGTTCTTTTTGTATCTGTTGGTTTGGAAACAAACCTGCAAACCTAACCAAACACAACCAAAGTTAAAATGAGAAACCATTACTAGCAATTGACTACTCTTTTGATTACTACCTTTTTTGTTATTTTTCCATGGATGATCATCATAGAACTTTTCCCTGCAGTAGCTAATTAAGACCTATGGTAATCGCTTAGTATATGTTTGTGCTTTTAATCTATGATTTAAATCGGAGTAAAGTACACATTTTTTCCAAATTTAGAAATTTTTCAGAAAAGCAATTCAGCTAATTTCCAATTTATTGATCACAAAATAGATATTTTTAGCTAAAGATTTAAACAAGAAAGAAATATAAAAAGTCTCAATATAATAGTCAATTAATCTGCTGAAAATGTCTTCCATTATTGTTTGTTCTCATGTGGAAATGTTGGAGAAATCCATATCACACACAAGCTTGTTCCAATTTTTACTAACATATACAATAAACGTAATAATGCTCAAGGTTAAATGGGTTTATAAGTAACATTAGAAACTAGCCAAGACTTAGATAATCTTAATATACATAACAATCACAACTTCAAATTGTTGTCAAGGCAACCTCCTTTTAACAATAAAGGTCAATGGTCCCATATATTTATATAGACACTAACGATTGCAACTTGACCACAGGGGTTGAAATTATTGAAATAAAGTTTAAATAAACCTCCTTAAACAAGTAAATATAAATGTCTTGAATGCAAACTAATAGTTAATTATAACATTGCAAATTGCAATTAGAATTTTCAAATTCCACACAAAGTATTACTTAAATAAGTGTAATAATGCTGAAAGTAACCATTAAAAACCAATCAACATTTAGACAATCCCAATATAGATAACAATCAACAATCTCAAACTGTTGTCAAGGCAACCTCCTTTTAGCAATAGAGGTGGAATCCCACCTCCATTAATGGTCATATATTTATTAAGACACTAAAGATTGCAACTTGACCACAGAGATAAAAATTATTGATATAAATAAATTATTGATACAATAAAAGTTATTAATTAATTAATAGTAGAAGATAAGCAGTAATTACATAGATTCATTGAAATTATTGAGTAATACAATGTAATTATTGTTCTCTCAAAATTTGAATAATTCATGTTTTTTAATATATTCATTCTCCACTCCTTCTCAAACAAATATACATGACAACATGTGATGTATGGAAGATTATGATTTGGCCCAACTGATGAGTGCTAGTTTTGTATGAAATACATATATTGGGGATTATTTATCTTTCCAGTATTGGTTGTTTAAGATAGAATGAATATAGACTGAAAATCCAAGCTCAAATTCCTTTACTTCATCTTTTTTATATAAGCGATTAAAATTTATCTGTAATCTAGTATAAACAATCATAGGTCAAAGATTTCTTCTTGTTTCTCAGCAAAGTATACATACAGTAAATACTTTTAGAAAATGCACAAATATTAATTATAATAAACAATGGGGGAGGGGATACATTTTAGGTTTGATACTATTGAAAGCCGTACATTTTCATAAAGATGAAGATAATCCTATGATAAATTGCTAACATGAAGTTCAGGCATTCTAATAGTAGAAATAATATTTAAAAGTTCAGCCCAGTATCAATTAAGTTAATTTCATGCTTATGTGACTTGGACAATGATTCTGGAAACTAAATATATAAAACTAAACTAAGTAATATATATTAAGGCTATAACTTTAAGACTATGCACCTAAAATGTGACAGTAGAGACCTCTACCAATCTAAACACAAGATTAATGACTTTAAAAGACAAGAGCAGCCACTCTTATCTTCGACTTAATTTCTAAATATATAGGTGAATCTAAAGCATTTTGATTTGAGAGCATGAAGCTATTAACTATTTCACTGATTAAGTCCACAATTTCTATACAAACTAACATACATGAAATCTTTCGATTTAAAGGGAGTCAGTGTAAAGTTCTTATAATTAGAAATCTTTTAAAACAATTAAAGTTGTAATCAATAATTTGTAAAGCACATACTCATTACATAAGTAATATATATTAAAGCTATAACCTTAAGACTATTAAAACTAAACTAAATATACAAAATTCTAGAAATAGATCATGTAAATTTATATAATTGCAAGAGAGGTTACTTTAAAACACCCAAAAAACAGATTGAACTTAGCATTTTCATTCAGCTGACCAAACAAGTTTTTTTTTTTTTTTTTTACTTTACTCAGCTGAAAAATGATCCAGAATCTTTTAGTTCAAGTCTCCTATTATGCTGTAAACACCATAATATTTAACGTAATAATAATAAACATGTAAAAAATTCTAGCATAAAGTTGCTAATGAATTAAAGAGATTTGGCCATCAACACATAAGAACATTAACACACTATTGGTTTCGACACTTCCAATTATTTTCCAACATTATCACTTGTTTATATGGGACTAATATCAGTTGTGAATTTCAATACTTTTTTTTAATCAGACAAAATGGATTGGCAATAATATACAAGAGTAAATGGTATTTGCAAGTTTATTTTAAAATTGTTCTTTTATTTTAAGAATATATTTGGATGTGACTGTTCCATAAAGTATTTATATTTCTAAACATTGCAGCAATAGAAATATTATTTACATGCAATTAAAATCATTAGTACTTAATTAAAATTAATATGTGAAATGGTAAGCTGGCTTATCAATGCTTGATTTATTTACGGTATATATCGTTGAAGGTCAGATAATAGAGGATATTTTCTTTTATGAGATAATATGGATTGGCATTAATATATGAAAAGATAAACATATTTGCAAGTTTGCAAATTGTCCTAGTAACATATTTAGACACATTCCAATAAGGATAATTCTGACATCATCAAACATTTTATACTAGATTAACTGTTTTCTAAACTTTTATCTTCTATTCAGGAAAGGTATAGAAATAAACTTTAAGTACTTTGCACTTTTTTTTTTGCATATGTCAAAGTATCGGCCGGGAAGTGAACATGCAACAACTGTCTGCAAGCAACTGCTTGCTTGCAAGGCAGCTGTGCTGATCTCTCGACTACCAACGCTTGACAACTTTGCACTTTTCATGTCAATAAATGAAAACAAAGACAAAAGAAATGATGGAATAATGGTGACTTCAGTTTTATATAAACTGAAGGCACTTTTGATCCTTTAGAAAAATGATATATATGAATAAGGTGACCAATTACTTTAAACAACTGCATTTCATATAAGAGTGTTTATCAGTTTTACAGACCGATAATGACTTTTAAACCAATCAAGATCCTTTTAAAATATTAATAATTTTTAGGTGCTACTAATCTCAATTCTAAGCAATTGCATATTTTCCCAGAATCAAAACTATTATCCATTTCAAAATAAGAGTCATAGATCACATGACCCTATTTCTTAAGCTTGTAAGTTATAAACAATCAGGATTGCCAATTCCTCAACAAGCTTTCTGATAAATGCCTAGCCAGAGCCAGCACTTAAAATATATCTGTCAGGAACCCCACCCCCACCCCTGATCTGAGCATTATTCACCTTTCTAAGAAAATGAATCGTTTTTTAATATAACTAAACTAAGATAATGGTGGTCATTTATACTTCAATAAAAATTCTGGTTTAATCTAATTAATTACCCATTTGATGACAACGCTAAAAGATCCTCCATGTATTAGTAACAAAAAAGAAAAAAGACATATGAGCTTGAATAATATCCATAAATTAAAATTAAAAATGTAAGCTTAAATAAGTTACTATAATTTTATTGGAAACTTTGCAATAGCTGACTTTTATCTATGATAACGATTAATTTTGATTTATATTAGGTAAAGATAAAACAATCTTTAAACAGTCCACTGCAATTTAGAGGCTTTTTCAACAACTCTGCCAGTCCCAATTACCAAATAGTGAGAATACGATCAATTTTTCATCCTTGTTTTCTTCTTTAGCTAAGAATAATATCCACTTTTCTAGACTGAATTTGAAGCCAGATTATGGAGTTGCAGACAGATGCATTACTTTATAGCAGCGTTTCTTAAACTGTGGGTCGTGACCCCAAATAGGGTCACGAAAATTTAATTCAGATACTGTACATGAATTTAAAAAAATATTAGTCGCAATCCCTTCATTATCTTTAATTTAATATATTACGTTTTCTGTATAGCGCAATTATAAAATCGCAATGACGGTCAAGTTGAGCTATAAATTATATTTACTTATTGAAAAATAACACTAAATACATCATAATAGTAGTATCACATTGCAATTTCAGCATATAAGTTATTTCAGAATCAAAATATATGTTGTAGTGGCGAGAATAAGGTTGGCGCTACTGTGATTACATAATGTATTTCCGGTCAAGTAATTTGTCTCGGTTTCGTTTCAACAAGTGGATACATCGCAAGAACAATACAATATTGTATTTTACTGTTTTCATCCACTAAGGTTAGTATTTATTTAAATACATATTATGAAAAATGTTATTTTTTATACATAAAAATGTTTGTATACTTTTTTTCGCACTGTTTTATTCAAAATTTATCATCTTATTAGTTATTATAAAAAAATATTTTTTATTTGAAACTAATTGTCATTTATTTATTAACAAGTAAAAACATATTCCCATTTTAAAACTTAACAGGTAATTTATAATTGATAGTTTTTAAATATTAAAAAATAAAACATACGGGGATATTAAAAAATAGAACATACTGGGGTAAATATGATTCGTATAATTAAACAAAAAACACGGTTGCCACTTGGTGTCTCTGCTAATTAATAAGTTCTGTTATTTTATTTATATTTTAGGATAAAAATACTTTTAACCCATGGATAAATGGTTGAACTTGAGTACCAAAGATAATGATGCAGTTGGCAATGCTACAAAGTCTCTTCAAGCAGAATCTCGTAATCAGAAAGAGGTATCTAAGATGGGGAAAAGAAAATATGAGAAATTTCTCCAATTTGGCTTTACTTGCAACAACTGTGATGTTAATGAACAATCCCTTTGTTTAATTTGCAATAATGTTTTGTCTATGGAGAGTATGAAAGCATCAAAATTAAAAAGGTATTTTGAATCCAAGCATTCTTCATATATCAGTAAACCAAAAGTATATTTCAAATGACTATTAAAAACTTCAAATAAAGAAAAACTATATTTTGAGAAATTTTTAACTGTTAGTGAAAAATATTTACTCGCATCATATGAAGTTTCATATCTGATTGCTAAAAATAAAAAGTCATACACCATTGGAGAAGATCTTATATTACCTGCTGCCATTAAAATGGTAGAAATCCTTCACTGAAGTAATAAATATGGTAATGAAATTCGGAAAATTCCTTTGTCAAATGACACTGTCACTAATAGAATTTCTGAAATTAGCAATGACCAATTTGAGCAACATATTACTAGACTTAAAGAAAGTGCAATATTTACAATTCAGTTGGACGAAACAACTGATATTTCAAAAATAGCTCAATTATTAGTATATGTCAGATACATTTATAATGAAAACAATGAAGAAGAATTGTTATTTTGTCATTCTTTGGAAGAACATACAAGAGGGGAAGACATATATAATAAAGTAGACATATTTTTTAAAAGTGAAGATTTAGAATGGAAAAATTGCTTTGGAGTATGCACAGATGATGCAAAAGCAATGACTGGCGAAAATATTGGTTTTAAATCATTTGTTAAAGCTTCTGGTAATAATCATGTAACTTTTACACATTGCCTGATTCATCGAGAGGCCCTTGTTGCAAAAAAATTAACAACGGAATTGAACGATGTACTTCAGGATGCTGTCAAAATTATAAACTTTATTAAAAGTCTTGCCCTTAGCAGCTGCTTAGTTTCAAATCTTTGTAAAGACATGGACTCTGAATACAAAAATTTATTATTACATGCAGAAATAAGATGGATATCAAGAGGGCAAAGTTTAAGAAGATTATTGTTATTAAACGAAGAAATTATTGTATTTTTAACCGAACAAAAATCTGATCTTGCTGTTCTTTTCCAAAATGACTTATGGCTATCAAAGCTGTGCTATTTGTCTGATATTTTTGAGAAGCTAAATGATCTTAACTTGTCTCTTCAAGGAAAAACTAGCAATATTTTTACTTCAAATGATAAAATTGAAGGTTACATTTGGAAGAATAGGATGAAAAACGATTCATTGGAAATGTTTTTGACTATCAACAATTTTATAATTGAAAAAAAAAAAATTGTTAAACTTTCATTGCAAAAATTATTATAAATCACTTTAAAATACTAGAAACACAGTTTTCTAAATACTTTATATCGAATTTAGATTTCAAAAAGTTATCTTGGATTCAAAGACCATTTTTGATTGACATTAATGAGATTAATCACCTGCTATATAAAGCCCAAGAGGAATTTGCTGAGCTATGAAGTGATTCAAACTTAAAACTTGACTTTCCACAAAAATCCTTGACTGAATTCTGGATCGGAGCTAGGACTGAATTTCCCACAATTTCTGAAATGGCATTAAATGTTCTTCTGCCATTCAGAACCACATACTTATCATGGAATAACTTTTTCAGCTTTAAACGTATATTAAATCCAAATATCGTTCAATGCTGAAAAACATCCAGCAGTATCAAATATTTCACCAAGATTTAATTTGTTATGCAGCAAAAAAACAAGCACATTTGTCTCATTAAACGTGATTTTCTTTCATTAATTTTTGTATATTTTAAACAAATTCCAAAATTACTTATTTTAATATGTATTTTGTTTACCAAAGAAATAAATTATTTATGGGAATATTTATTTCTATATCTATTTTATATTTAATATCTGGAATCGCAAAAAATCTCAATAATAAAAACAGATCATGAATTAAAAAAGTTTAAGAAGTGCTGCTTTATACATGAGGCCTTTATCTTCATACCATTAATTACAGGAGAGCTTAAATGGTTTACTTCAATGTTTAATATTTTAATGTATATAGAAACTTAAGTTTAAAAGACCATCAACAATCCCAGATTTGTCTTAACAATATTGATCGCACCTTTGACTTAAGGAACTTGTACAGCCATCAATACAATTGCTATAATATATAATATAGAGTTCAAATTGAATGAAACAGGGAAAATATTCGGGAAGTAGAAAATTTCCCCAAATAAAGTTAGGATTTTTTCATGTAGTGATCATACCCAATCCAGTCAATGTTGGTTTATTAGCCAGTTGGAATTGGTTTCAAGACTGAAAACTAAATAATGAAAATCAAAATTCTAATAAGATGCAGCTTTTAACACTAGTAAGAAAGATATACATCTATAGCTAGTGAGCTAATATTAATAAAAAAATAATTGTATGCCTAGTTATTCTGGAAGTCATCTGATGTTAGAACAGCCTAGTGGCAGATTGTTTATTTAATAATTCCATTAAAACTGTATCACTTGTTAATATTTTTGTTTACATTACTCACTTGAGAAACAGTCGTGGAATGATAAATTCTGGATATACCATTCTAACCCTGTCCTAAATTATAACATTATAATGCATTTCAATATGATAAGACTATTATTTTTACTAAATTAGGGTGTCTTTGCTAATAAATAAATCATGAGTATTCTGTCACTCCTTATGCAGTGTAAAATTATTTCTCCTTAGATGAAATCAGATTTTCTGACCATAAATCATATGGCTAGAAATTCTGTTGACCAAGTTAAACATTCTTTATATTCCACACTAATCTGTTTCTTGCTATATTATTATTAATTCATTTTTCTAGCATTCATTCATTTTTTTACTTTTCTCCTATCCCATTTTTTTGTAAAAATTTCAGCTCTATCTTTACATTCTCATTATAAAATCTAAATAAAACTTTATAAAATAATCTGGTTTATTTCCTTTAGATTTGCCTCACTACTTAAAAAATTTACCTTAATTCATTTGCAAAAATTTTATACTCAAACTATCATTTCAACATTAACTGCATATACAGCCCAAATATTTATTTCATTTTTGTCTTTTTCCTCTAATACCTAAAATACCTCCTGTTGTAGTGCCAAATAACTGAAAATTTCTAATTACCATACATCCTGTCACACTTTACACAGTTTCCCTTCTAATATAACTCCAAAATATTTAAGTTTTTATATTGATTTTCTGTAAATCTACTTTCTTCTTAACCAATTTATCTACCTCTCGTAAGTAATATTTACTGATGCTACAGGTGTTTTAACCACAAGCTTACGCTATGGTCTCTACTATTGCATTTTATATGCATATTATCAAGGTTATAGCCTCAGTAAATATTACTTATAATTACTATAAAATAATCTCTACTCATCCAATTTCTTAATATATATTAGACACTTCACCTACTATTCACTGACAAAATCAATGCTTCCACATTAAAGAAATCACTTTGTTGGATCTGATGCATTGTGATTTTTTATACGGAGTCAGGAATCTCTCAGCAACTATGTCCAGAGAAATCCGATAGCCATTTTAATTCCCTTTCCACTCCCCACCCTAAGTTTCCCCATATCCTGCTCCATCCCATTTCTACAACATAATCTTTGTCAACTCCATGGCCTTCATATCTAAATCCCCCTTATCTGTTCCCAAAACCCAGCATAAAAACCAATAGCTCACTTTCTGTATAATCACTTTGTTTATATTTAGTCTTTCATAACTTCATTATTTGCATCCTTTCTGCTTTCAAGTATTTACATTGAATCAACAGATGCCTAATATTTTCTCCGCCTTTCTTACACAACTTGCAGACTAAATCACCCATATTTTTCCATTTATATGTATATTCTCTTGTTGCTAAAGATCCCGTTCGAGCCTTAAACAGTAAACTACTTTCCTTATTATCATAAATTAACTTGCACCCAATGTTCCATTTACTTTTATATATATTTAAACTTTTTACTCTCCAAAAGTTTTCCATTTCTCCAACTCCCTATTCTTTATTAATGCATCTTTTCTATCCCATTTCTTACTACTATAACACTCAACAATCCTCCTAACACAATCATCCCACCCTTGTTCAAGTATAATGATATAAAATCTTTATCCAAATCTTCTGCATACCGCATTACCTTTCTCATCCATCTTATTGCCTACCTTTTACTCATAATTCAAATGAATACTATTTTGGCTATTCTTGTATTATCCATAAGCTGCAATCTACCGATCATTTTCATTTTGCTTTTTGTATCTCTCATATAAAAATTTCTCAATATTAGCCTATAGTGCCATCTAGTTTTCATGGATTGAATTAGTGATTCTATAATTGGTAAAATGAAACAAGTTATCAATAATGATCAAATGTTTTTATTACTTGATCAGAGCTCTTTGTCAGGAAAGTCTTTGGAGAGATAAAATCTGCTCATAAGGAATGTCATTTAAGTTATTATTATTTTTAAAACTAAAATGTCTTGAAATCTTTAAGGTACTATTTTTTATTATATTTGAAAAATCCTGAGTTCATATCCTCTAATTATATATATAAGAAAATTCAGTATAAGCAAATTAAATACTGTCTTAGAATTACTTATTGCTTGGGAAATAGATTACATCTTAGTATAAGTTCAGCATATCCCTCTCCTCTTAATATATATGGATGCATAATGGTCCAATAATATAAGGGTTAGATTGCTGTAATGTCTACAAGGGTATGAGTACAATATCAAATCCAATAAGGGCTTTGAGTTTTCCATTGTTGGTTTTTGAAGGGTGAGAAAATTGAGCCTGATCATTAGAGTTTGAGGAATTGCTATCTTAATATAAACAGAGCAATTGATGAGTGCTGATTCTGCACAAAATACATCTATTGGGGATCATGTATGTTATTTTCGTGTGTGGTCATGTGCATTGGTCCCTTGAGATGGGGTGGAGGATGAGTAGATTGAAAATCCTGAGTTCAAATCCTTCTAATTAAATACACAATTACTTTTTTTACTGCAGGTATTATAAGTAAATAAGCATTTATTTTTATGACGCTATGTGTACAATTGTATTACATTCAAAGATCAGCCTTTAAAGCTAATTGTGCATGCGTCTTTTGAGAGTGTTACATAATAAATGAATACTTCCCTCTACAACACAAGATATAGTATTTATGCAGGAATAAAAGGAATCTCTTATTCCTACGACTCAAATTCTTTTATATGAGCAAATCTGAAGTGCTGTTGAGGAAAACGTGAGAGTAGAATTCTCACTTTAAATTACTATTTACGATGTTTGAATGAATGACGTCAGTGAAATTGTCTAGAATTGTACACATAGCTTCATAAAAATAAATGCTTATTTACTTATAATTAAGTTTCAGTTAGAGTGACGTTCAGTAAATTCTAGACAATTTCACCGACGTCATTCATTCAAACATCGTAAATAGTAATTTAAAGTGAGAATTCTACTTTCATGCTTTCCTCAACAGTACTTCAGATTTGCTCATATAAAAGAATTTGAGTCGTAGGAATAAGAAATTCCTTTTATTCCTGTATAAATACTATATCTTGTGTTGTAGAGGGAAGTATTCATTTATTATTTAACACTCTCAAAAGACGCATGCACAATTAGCTTGAAAGGCTGATCTTTGAATGCAGGTATTATGTAAGATGTCCCCAAAGCCATAAATGAAAAATAAACAAACTCCTTAATGACATGATAATACATATTGATTTATAAAATAAACATATACATGTTTATATTATGCAACATGTTTCAGCTAATTAATATTTTGTTCTTCAATTCATATTCAGAATGACATGACTTATAAAACATCATGATTTTTGCTTATACATTTTGTTACTTATTAACAACTTCTATATAATCTCATTACGCTTATGCCATTTAGTATAAGCTTTATTATATACAAATACCAGATGATAGTGTTTAATAAATCCTTGTCCATTGCTGTCCTATACAAATATTCCCAGACTAGTTTCTATCTTATGGCTTTCATCACCAAGATCCAAAAACTCCTCACAAATGAAAGCCATAAACTAAGAACTAGTCTGGCGGAATATTTGGATAGCACTGCATTGAATAATGATTTATGAAGTACTACCATATGGCATTTATTGATTACTAAAGCTTACACTAGATGGCATAAATTTAGTGACATTGGAAAGGTGAATCATTTAGAATGAATGTGGAAGAACATGTCTCCATGAAAACATATAGAATTAAAGACATGATTTAGAAAAGTTGAAAAATAAGCATAAAATATTACTACAGATCAAGCAATTTATGATTTATTGAATAAATTTTAAAAAATTGGATGTCTGTTCCAATACAAAATCTGAATGCACAAGTGAAATCGACCCATGAGTATTGATTTGCAATAAGACTTTAAGTCGTTTTGTAAAAACAACAGTTCACAGAATTTTTCATCAAGCCTGATATTTTTTTTGGCTGGGAATCATTTAAGCAGAAGCTTCAAATAATTCCAGATGTAATAGATTTAATATGCTGAAAAATATTTAAGAATACTGGTGATGGATTTGATATATATAAGGGCTGATGATATAGATCTAGGAATTCTATTTCAGACATTTTTTATTTCTAATTGTTAACATTTTGTTTAAATGTTGTTTGACAGAGTGAGAAACTTGAGAATTAAAGATTTCTGAATTGATGTTCATGTCTGTCACATGATCATTCAAGCAACTAATCAATCAATTATTTTGTTTTAATCTCATTGTTGAAATATATCAATACAAAACTTTTTGCTATCTTTGTCCAAAGAATCTGATCTCTGTTTTTAATGAATTTTATTGGCTGCTGTTGTTTTCTTTGCACCATTAGTTGTTAAATATCTTCCCTTACTCTGACTTGTATACCATTGACTAATGCTGCATGTCATTGTTCTTCACAGATGGACAAGATAGAAATTAATTCTGTAATATTCCCTTGACACTCACATTCTTCCATTATTTAACATTTGAATCTAATATAGTTAGGCAACCATATTAAGAGTAAAATACTTGTAATCAGAAATAATTTCAAATTCTTGCACATTGGAAAGCAGATTCAAATGATTTTTCTACTTTATACTGAAAATGTTTTTTTTTTTCATTTCATGCTATTTTTTAAATTTCAAGTTAAACATTTTTTCTTTTATTTGATATTTACATATAGCTATTTATAAACACATTTATTTTTATAAGAATTAATTATGCTGTTGGTTGGAACAAGAAGTTTGTTGTCAACTGAAAGATCCTTTGATTCCCCTTAGAAACATCAATAAATTGAGAATGACAAAATTCTCATGTCCAATTCATATGTTCTCATTGTTGTAGCTGTTATTATATGATTATTCATATGGAAAATGAACATGGATGGACAATTCATCAATGTACATCAACCAAAATAGTGAATTAATTGGATTTTACTTGAGTTTATGACCAAGAAATATGAAATTTCTTATAGTCAGGATGAATGTATGTCTGAATGATCCTTTTCAAAGTATTTACAATCATGATGCACAAAATGGCCTCTTGTCCCATAATGCTGTAAAATTGTCAGTCATTGCAATAACCAAAGAAAGAAGGTATTAAAACCTTCCTGCTGAACATTCAGGCTATCATTCAATGAATTTTTATTTAGCTATTTAAAAGAAAAACTATATATCAAATGAAATAGATCCGCTTTTATTAAGTTAAAAGGGGGGGGGGGGTAATTGAATAATGAGCACTTACTTTATTACAAAGGCACAAATATTAGAAGTACAATTGGAGTGGAATTCATTACAAATAAAAAATGGAAAAATAATTTGGGAATTAATCAAGCAATGGCAAGATAAGTAATATTTCACCCTTAATGGAAGATACCAAACAAATAATTCAGATTTACGCTTCTCCACAAATGTGGGAAAAATAGAGGATTTCTATAAATATACAAAATATCTTAGCTACCACCAAACATTTTAAAACTGTCATGGTGCTTTAATGTTAAATTTGGAAAACTATAAAAAATTGAAAATACTGTAAATAAATTTGATTATGGAGATAAAAATTAGAAGATAAACTTACAGAATTTATGAAAAAAAGGCATATTATGAATCCTCCCCCCCCCCCTTTTTTTTTTTGAGAAAAATGCTGAACAGAACTATAACCATCCAAATTTATCATACTTACATAATTATATTTTTATGTATTTCAAGATTATGTTCTTATCAGATTCAATATAGAAAACAATCATTTATTAGGAAACTTATAAAATACGTGTTAATGCGAAACTAGCTATGAAAAAAACTACAGCTACAATTATCAATTGATGTTCTTAACTTTCTGAAATACTTCAATAAATTTAAATGAGAACTTGCTAGCATCATTTTAAAATATTAATGGACACTAAAGATGGATGTGACTTCGTTGACAGTCAATAAGATAACTGATTGTCTACTAAGAACTGTTACACAAATAATTGATGCAGAAAAAAAACAGCAATTAAACAGTTTTTCAGTTGAGATAAGAAATGCAAAATATTTGAAAATGATCAATTAAAAACAAATATTTGGAATTCCATAAAACAATACAAAAGAGTTAATATGAATATAAGAAAATATAACTAAGAATTGGCAAAAAAAATATACACAAGGGAATAAAAATCTCAGAATCATAAAATAACATCTTGGTGTTGAAAGGGAAATTGTTTTGGTAATAAGACATAATGAAACTATTATTTTAAAAAAATGAAAGGCATCATTAAATAGATATGTTCTTCTATAAAGAACTAGGCAGCAATAAAAAAATAATTTTTAGATCTAAATTGCTATATATTTTTTAAAAAAATTATAGCTGTGAATCGGATGTAGGTTTGTGGTGATGGTATGTTATTAGATGTGATATGTTGGACTATTTCCATTATCTATGAATGAATGTTGAATGTATAGAAAATTTTAAACTATTTAAACAGTCCAAATACAAACAACTTTTAGTAATAACACACAAATAGACAACATGGGTTAGTAATTACACATTTAGAGTATTAATTCTCCACTCTTCTTCAGATGTTGCTGGCCTGATATGCACAGTGACAATATTCGCATAGAGGTTGAACTCTCACCTTTAGATTCTTGAATATTAAATATTAAAGGCAAACGTTCTAACCAACTGAGCTATTCTGTCAAAAGCAACATACAGTAGAAATTTGATATATTTATATATGAGGGTTGGTTCAAATCCTCACAAGTCCTTAAATTTTTTTTATTATTGTTTAAAAGTTTTCCTAAGAGCAACATTAATTAGAGGCTTCCATACATTGTGTATTGCCACACTGTGTTGACTTATAGAATTATTTACTATTGCCATATGAGCAGCTTCCTTGAATTTTGTTCTAGGCATTTTTTCCTCTTTATCCAATATATTTGTATTTCCCCAATTAAAAAACATATGATCATTAGTACATACATGATTTGCTACGGTGGATACATATATTTTTTCTCTTTTAATCACTAGTTTGGGTTCTTTCAATCACTGTTCAACAAGGAGACAGGTCTCACCAATGTATTTCCTAGATGCAGTTTTTGTTCTTCAGCATTTCCAATTTAGGCTTAGTAAAAGTAAGAATTCCTTGAAATGTGGTATGGCTTCGGAAACCTGCTCAAATGTTATACTGACTGCAGATTTTCTTTAATTTGTCTGCCATTCCTGGTAAGTATGGATACAAATAGTACCAATAATTATTTTCTCTTTTAATGTCTCTTTGCCTTGTCTCTTGAAGGTTTTCTTGATGATCAGTGATGGATAATCATTCTTCATAAGCATTTGTTCTATGTGAATCTTTTCTTTTTCCAAATCACAGGTTTCTGAACAAACCTCTGCTCTGTTCCATAGTGATAGTACAATTCTATGTTTAGTGCTCCTTGTATCAATGGATGGATATGCCAAGAATTGTCAATGTGTGCTGATTTCCTATAGACTGTTGTTTTACATTGCCCTGAGGGAGTCTTTACAAGAACATCCAAGAATGCTAATTTTTGTTCTTGTTCCAATTCCATTGTGAATTTAATTGTAGAAGATATGTTGTTAATGTGCATCCAGAATGACTGTAATTGCACTTCACCATACCTCAAATGTACCATCAACATACTGAAGCCACACTTTAGATGGACATAGAGTAGTATTTATGACTGTGGCTTCAAGTTCTTCCATGTAAATGTTGCTGATGATCCCATGGCCATCCCTTGATTTTGTTGGAAGAGTTCTTAGTTATATTGAAAGTATGTTGCAGTTATGCAGAGTGTTAATAATGACATTATATTATCAATAGGTAGAATTGTTCTAGTTTGTAGATGATTATCATCATATAACCTTTTCCTTACGATAGACAATGCTTCATCACATGGTATATTTGTAAACAGACTTTCCACATTAAAGCTTAGCAATAAGTCAGTTCTTTCCATTTTCATGTTCCTGACCAATTCTACAAAATGCTTACAATCCCTGATGAAAGATTGTATTCTGTATGCCAATGGACTAAGAACTTTGAGAAGAAATCTTGACAAATTTTGACATGGTGAATTTCTAGAACTAATAATAGATCTTAATGGAACATTGACTTTATGGATTTTAGGTAGTCCATACAGGTGAGGAATCTTGCTGAAATACCTGTGATGCTTCCGGAGTAATGATTGTAGATTTACCTCTATTTGGAATTGGATTTTTTGCTACTTCTTTGTATTGGTCTACTGTGCAAAGGCCTTGTATTTTGTTATCATAATCAGTTTTATCCCTTACAACTGTAGTGTTACCTTTGTAAGCAGGAAGAATGATTATAGATGTATCATGTTTGAGAGGTTTAATAGTTTTCCTCTCACATGAAATGTTTGATTTTTGCTTGTGCACTTGATATCTTTCAAGTGTCCTTTTTATTTTCCAGTGTAACTCTGCTGATTCTTCTAGAGTCAAATTATAGGTCACTTCCTCAGTGGCTGCTGTTATATCCAATAACGGGACAGTAGATGGTATAATAACAAAATGAACTGATAATTCAGCATCAGTAAAGTGTTTAGAATTAAAACTTTTCATTGCTGAAGATAGTAGACTAGTTGCAGTATGACTTTTGACTTGCCCATGTAGATTTACAAGCTTCTTTTGTGCTTCCATGTAACTTACAATATGATCTGTTCACTGCTTGACAAATTCTTGAGAAATCTTCATCTGTAAGGTTATCTTGTAGAGAACATTCCACATTTGTAATAGAATGCAATGATTTATACTTAGAAAACCGCAGAACCTTTATACTTTCTCTCAGTAAGGCCTCATTTGCTCTCTGAATAAATTTCTCAGCTCTCTTGGAGGAAATAGAAGGTTTTAACTGAAAACCCTTAGGAATGATCCCTTCTGATTTGCATAAGAAAATTAAATAATTTTCTACTTTAGCCAGTTTTAGACATAATTTTCATAATGTCTAAATTTCAACATAGCATCAGGTCCATACTGAGTACTTAGTATTTGTCTGAAGTTTTGTGATGATGGTATATTATTAGATGTAATATGTTGGACTATTTCCATCATCTATGAGTAAAAAGTTGAATGTATAGAAAATTTTAAACTTTATTTAAATTTTCAAAATGCAAATAACTTATTAGTAAGAACACCCAAATAGACAACACAGGTTAGTAATTACACATTTCGAATAGTATTATTCTCCACTCTGAGTTGGTTAGAGCATTTGCATTAAATTCAATATTCAAGAATCTAAAGGTGTAATTTCAACTTCTATGCAAATACTGTCACTGTGCATATCAGGCCAACAACAGCTGAAGAACTCGAAATGTTGTGTAATTATTAACTTGTGTTGTCTATTTGTGTGTTATTACTAAAAACTATTTGTATTTGGAAAGTTTAAATAAAGTTTAAAATTTTTTATACATTCAACATTGACTCATAGATGATGGAAATAATCCAACATATCACATCTATCAATATATCATCATTACAAACCTTCAGACAAATACTAAGTACTCAGTATGGACCCGTTGCTATGTTGAAATTTAAACATTATGAAAAATTATGATTAAAACTGGCTAAAGTAGAAAATCATTTAACGTTCTAATGTAAATCAGAAGGGATCATTCCTAAGGGTTTGCAATTAAAACCAATTTCCTCCAAGAGAGCTCAGAAAATTATTCAGAGAACAAATGGTCTTACTGAGAGAAAGTATAAAAAGTTCAGCGGTTTTCTAAATATCAAACATCGCATTCTATTAGAAATATGGAATGTTCTACACAAAATAAATTTACAGATGAAGATTTCTCAAGAATTTGTCAAGAAGTGAACAGATCACATTACATGGAAGGATAAAAGAACTTCAGAAGAAGCTTGTAAATTTACATGGGTAAGTCAAAAGTCATACTGCAACTAGTATATCATCTTCACCAGTGAAAAATCTTAGTTCTAAATATCCTTACTGATACTGAATTATTAATTCTTGAAAAAGGTTTGAATTTCACCATAATACCATCTACTGTTTCATTATTGGATATAATGGCAGTCACTGAGGAGCTGACTTAAAATTTGACTCTAGAAGAATCAGCAGAGTTATGCTGCAGAATAAAAAAACATTTGAAAGACATCAACTGCACAAGCAGAAATCATACATTTCATGTCATGAGAGAAAAGCTATTAAATCTCTCAAACAGGATAAATCTATAATCATCCTTCCTGCTTACAAAATTAACACTACAGTTGTAATGGATAAAATTGATTATGATAACAAAATACAAGGCCTTCTCACAGCAAGCCAATGCAAAAAAGTAGCAAAAAATGCAATTCCAAATAGAGGTAAAACTACAAACATTACTCCCAAAACATCCCAGGTATTTCAGTGATTCAGAAAAAAAGAAAATTAACTTCGTATTTCAGCAAGATTCTTCACCTGTAAGGACAACCTAAAATCCACAAAGACAATGTTCCATTAAGACCTATTATGATATTAGTTCTAGAAATTCACCATGTCAAAATTTGTCAAGATTTCTTCTCAAAGTTCTTAGTCCATTTGCATACAGGACACAATCTTTCGTCAGGGATTCTAAGTATTTTGTAGAATTGGTCAGGAACATGAAAATGAAAAGAACTAACATATTGGTAAGCTTTAAGGTGGAAAGTTTGTTTACAAATGTACCATGTGATGAGGCATTGTCTATTGTAAGGAAAAGGTTATATGATGATAATAGTCTACAAACTAGAACAACTCTACCTATTGATAGTATAATGGAATTACTAATATTCTGCATAACAACAATGTTTTTTCAATATAACTCAGACTTCTTCCAACAAAATCAAAGGATGGCCATGGGTATCATCACTGTCATCCTTGCTCAGCAACATTTACATGGAAGAACTTGAAACCATAGCCATAAATACTACTCCATGTCCATCTAAAGAGTAGTTTCGGTATGTTGATGATACATTTGTGATAGGGCAGCATGGCTAGGTGCAATTAGTCATTCTGGATGCACATTAACAACAAAACTCTTACAATTAAATTCACAATGGAATCGGAACAAGAACAAAATTTGGCATTCTTGGATGTTTTTGTGAAAAACTCCCTCAGGGCAAAGTAAAAACAACAGTGTATAGGAAACCAATGCACAATAGCAAGTACTTGCATATACACCCATGATTATACAAGAAGCACTAAACATGAAATTATACTATCACTATGGAACAGAGCAAAGGAGGTTTGTTCAGAAACTAGTGATTTGGAAAAAGAAGATTCACATAGAACAATTGCTTATGAAGAATGGTTATCCATTGCAGTCATCAAGAAAACCTTCAATAGACAATACAAAGAGACCCCAAAAGAGAAATCAATTATTGGAACCATAGTGTATCTATACATACCAGGAATGGTATAGACAAATTAAAGAAAATCTGCAGTCAATATAACATTAGAACAACTTTCCAAAGCCATACCACATTTCAATAAATTTTTATTTCTACTAAGCCTAAACTGGAAATGCTGAAGAACAAAAACTGCATCTATGAAATACCATGTGAATGTGGAAAGAAATATATTGGTGACACCTGTCGCCTTGTTGAACAGTGATTGAAAGAACACAAACTAATGGTTAAAAGAGAAAAAATAAATGTGTCTCCTGTAGCATATCATGTATGTGCTGTACCCTTACCTTAAAGGAAAATTACTGAACAAAAGAATCCAATTAACTAGGATATAACAATATTGAACTATGGTTAAGTTACATAAACAATAACTGTCAAGACAATATTAAGACTAGCTCAAGATACACTGCTAATGTAGAGTATCTAATAAAACAATATTTTTCAATAATTAAATATAAGAAAACTTATTGAATTAAAATATCATAACACTTAAGTTCATAATAAATAATTAGGATTCCATCTATAATACTTAAGTCATTCATTTCATTAATAAATTCAACTTACAACTAACTCAACATTATAAATAAAATATGGTTCTATCAAAATAACAAATGAAATTATGACACTCTTAACATGAGACGTTCAGTAAGGTACACTGGCTTAAACATCGAGAATACAACCCTAAAGATACATTCCCAATGGCATAAGAATATTATCCCACCAAATTCACATAACAAAACTACCATGTAATACTCATGTCTTTTAGATATACATCTAATAATCATAAAATATGATTTATAAATTTATTACAGAAATAATAAATTACTTAATATTCCTTTAATAAAATATTAACTCATAATTTTACTCATCATTTTTCAAGTATAGGGGATTTGAACTCAGAATTTCAAGCACCCTTCACTTATCCACACTATCTCATACAACTGATACACATGACCACACACATCTAGAAAAGGTAAATAATCACCAATATCCGTATTTCATGCTAAACCCGCACTCATCGGTTGGTCCAGATTATCATCTCACACATATATATAATCAGTGCTCAGTTTATATTAAGATAGCAAATCTTCATACTTTAATGGATAGGCTTCAATCTATTCCAACCTCCAACTTTTCAGTCATCCATATCATTGAAAATCTGATGATATAAAACCCAAATCCCATGCTGATGCCAATATTATTGTCATGCCCATGTTGAAGGGTGCTTGAAAATCTGAGTTCAACTCCCCTATTCTTACAATTAAACTCCAGGTTTGGGAAGAGTGCCTGGTTTTCAAATATTACATCTTTCAATAAGAAATTTACATTTCTCCAAAATAATAATGATAATCCCAGGTTCATTTCTAACAAATTAATAACAAAATAAATGAATTAATTAACACTCTGTAATTAAATATAAGACAGGATTTTACATATCTAATTACTCTTACAAAATAAATACAACAATAAGTAACTAAAATAACTTAATGACTCTCAACATTAAATCTATTTAATAATTAAAGTTTAGTAATAAAATGTAAATAATATAATAAAATTTTAAGTAAACATTGTACAATCTCTCTATTTAGTGCGGCATTTTAAAAATATAATGTATTTTAATATTGTGGCAATATCAAGTATATTTTTCATAGGTGTTGTATCAGTTGAAAAATAATTACCAATGATCATATCTTCTACAGCAGCAACAACAACAATAATAATAATGATGATGATGATGATGATGCCGCCTATTTCAAATTATTAATTTCTGTGGATCATGCATGTAGAATGAAAAATCAAATAATACGCAGATAAATCACAACTCGTCTAAGACATAAGTTTTAAAAAACTGTTAACAAATTTATTTATAAATTGACAATATCATACTATTACAATATAATAACATAATATAAAAAATTTTACAAAAGTAAAATAAGAATTAATATTATTTAACATAAATATATATTCATAGTAAATCTTATCAATAAATACAAGAAATAAAATAAGATAGCCTCCAATTTGTTCATTTCAAAATAAAATTTACAACAGTAATGACAATATATAATCCTCATTCAGTAAAATAGTATTCTAGTCTTGCATTGGTGGTCGAGAGGTCAGCGCGACTGCTTTGCACTTGCAGGCAGTTGCCCGGGTTGCGGGTTCGCATCCCGGCCGATGCTATGACACTTTAAAAAAAAAATAGTATTCTATTATTTGAATTGGGAATAGTTACAATAAATATCCCAATTTCTAAGAAAACTTAATATCACACTTAAATTGTTATAAAATATACTTCTTATTATGTAGTGCATCAATATAAGTTTATATTTTAAAATATGCTTCTTAAAGTCCAAGAAATAAAATATTAAAAGAAAAAAATATTAAAAAACTTACTTTGCAGTTTATCAACCTGATATTTGAATATCAGAAAATGTTAAATAAAAATATGAATACTTCCCTTTATAAAAAAATTTATTATGCAAAAATATTTAAGAGATAATTTCATACATTTTTGTAACTTAAATGAGTTAGAATTATTTATAATAAAATTTAAAGAACTATCAATAAATTATATTGCTTGAATGTTTGTATTTCTTTCGTTTTTATACTCTTACATTCATTCATATCATTCAAAATTATTTTCACTATTCTTACTTCCATTCCAATTTAAATATGCACCTGTTGAAGTTAAGTGATCTTTAATATTTGTATAAGTATCAATTATTCCTCTTTTATGTTATATACTATGGCAATCATCAAACATTTCAACATCATTTGCAAAAGACATTTCTATATACTTCATCTTGCCCTCTCACAAATTATCAACTTTAAATGGTTTAGTCATTACTTTACCAACTTATAAAACTATCATCCACGATGTTTCCTGGGTCACAGATAGCAATTAAAGTGTAGGGTATGGAATAATAACAAGACTGATCCAAAAAAGTAATATTAATAATAATAATAATAGGTCCGTATTCATCAGACACCTAAGATTCAAGTCATGGCTCTTTATAGCACTTATTGATGATAAGAAAATGCAATTGTCTATAGAAAATGATGTACAGCCCAATGTTATCTGTATATTTTAATATCTTTAAGGTATGAAAATGTAGTTCACATACAACAGATTTCAACATATTCCTAACACCTAGGTCTTTATGTGAATATTACTCTCCCCCCCACCACACTATATCACCCATATTGAATAACTCAACATCAAAAATATACAAACTGTATTCTAAAATAATTTCCAAAACACAATATTAAATTAACAACAAAGGTCTAAATTCATTTGAAAAAGTTTTTTTGTTTTTTAAAGTTTTCAAGCACAAATGATCTTGATAAAAACATACATTCTTACTATTTGTTACGATATAATTTAGAGATCAATATTATGTCTTTTTCTGTATTTCAACAGATAACATTCATAAAAAATAACATATTAATGATATTATATAATGTACGCATAATCAAGCATTCACATTAAATAAATACTTAAAATATCCTTAGATGATTTCAAAATATTCACCTGCATTCATCAATTCTTTTATAAAAATACCCACGAGGATAATTTCTATCAATGGTTCATTTCACTGTTTAATATTAAATTCAAGCAATATGAAATACTAATTAGGATATAGCATTTAAAAAAAAAAAAAAAAAAATTATTAAGCAAAATTTAACCTAAATAATATAAAGAAATTACCAATGATCTCAATCATCGTTAGGATCATTCACGGCGATCCGCTTCTTGGACCATACATTCAAAAAAAACCCAATTACGATTGTAATCTACCTTGTTCAGAAAATTACTTTCTGAATACCCATTTTTATTATTTAACATTCTAATAATAAAATTAATCTATTTTAACATTAAATTTAAAATATAATAATAAAAGATTAGTTTCAAAATTTTTAAAAAAATCTAATATTCTAAATATTAATGTTAGACAATAAAAAAAATTGATAAAGTTTTAAAGTTATGAAAATATTTTTTTTCTCTCCTCGTAAGTTGAATGCTTGTCAGGAATCGTGCACCGTTGCCTAATTATGGTTGGACAGCTTTGTGCATAAGTCATACTTTTGTCTTGGTGCCATTTGATGAAATGTACAAATAATAATAAAATCCAGTAAAATCTAACAAAATCCATGGAAAATATTAACCATCATTTCGGTCGTTGAGTATAGCAGATAAATTACAATAAATATAAGTAATATTTGCATTTTCCATCAAAACATTGTATAATATAATGTTATTTATTTAACACATTTATCAGCAGACATGTAGTTTATGAATTAAAATAAATATTTTTTTCTTTGAAAGATTTTCAATTTTTACCCTTTTAAAAATGTATCTTTTCATTAAATATTTTTCTTTTCCAGGTATCATAATAGCTATATCATTCAAAACACTTGTTATCTGATATAATTTTAATCTTTTAAAGATGTATCAGAGCTCATTTATTCCAAATAGTTATTTTTAAAGTATATAATTTGTTATTGATTTGATCAATAGCAAGTCCTTTTAAAAGCATAAAAGACATTCAAAAGTCATCTTCTTCAGTCTTTAAATATATCGTTCTTAAAATGTAAGTTCATTTTGATTACTTTAAAAACAAATTAAACGCGAATTATTACTATCAATTATATAATAAACAGACATTCGTCATACCATAAAATATTTTAAATTCAGTTTTTAAACTTAGATGCGGAGTCTTAATTTTCTTTTAAATTTAACACTATGATAAAGATTTTTAATACATTTCCAATTCCTCTTAATTAATTTTAATAAATTTGCTTCATTATAATATGATAAAGTTATTTCAAATAAATGTTCACTCATTCAGATATACTATTTATAAAAATTGAAGTTCTTAGATAAATCTCCTCCGGTTTTGTTGCTGTATATTCCTTGACATTTTGCATTCATTATCCCAATATTTAAATAGCTATTATCACATTCCATAGAATTATTGAGGTCCTAAACTAAGTTCAAGTAAGAAAAGACTGACAGAGAAATTTGCTGTTTCGTGAATCATTATTTAAATAGTTTTTCTAATTATAGTTTTCAAAAATACTTTTAAGTAAAATAATAATTTAAACAAAATTACTGTCACAATATAAAAAAAAATAGTTATAAATTTCAAAATGAATCTGTCTTAATTCGAATCGCTAAATCACTGAAAATCATAGTCTAGACTGGCTTCAACCTCTCTTTTTATTCTGATTTTAATCTAATGATTTCATTGGTCAATACTATTTGTAAAGATCTGCTAATTTACATAACTACATCAATATTTTTAAAATTGAGTCGATTGTTAAATATCAAAATATTTAATACTTTAAATATTAAACATTTTTATCTAAAAAACTAAATATCCTTTAAAACAATTTTTAATATTTTAATGACCCAAAATTCATTCAGAAATAAAATATTACACCTAAATAAAATAATAATTTTAATTATTATGCTTCTAATATTATCTCTAGACTTAATATTTTTTACACTTTATTATGTATCAAATTTTTGTTAACAAGCTAAAATTTAAGTTTTCTTTCCCTAACTTTTTGTAAGCCTACATATTCACACAATCACCTCTATGTGATACTTTCAACACATTTCAAACTAATATTAAATTAACTATAAATTTAAACAATATTTTAAACAAAATAATTACTTTTAACCTATAATATAAAATATTTATTGCTATAATTAAGCTATTCTATCTCTGTAGGATTTTTAAATATAATAACTAAAAATTAATATTATCTTTAAACAACTTATTGTATCATTTTATTATTTAATTCAATTCCAACTGAGTTGAAATTAATTTATCTTTATAAGCTCCTGTCTACTAAGTTTGAACCCCTGCTATTTATATTTCAAAATTATATGCTAGAAAATAACCTAAATCTAAATTTTTTTTTAATATAGCTACTTTTCCAACCCTACCTATCTGTACCAATTATAAAGGGTATAGTACTAATGACCATATGTTTAATTGGGAAAATACAAAGATATTGGATAAAGAGGAAAAAATGCATAGAAGAAAATTCACGGAAGCTGCTCATATGATAATAGTAAATAATCTTATAAGTCAACCCAGTGTGGCAATACACAATGTATGGAAGCCTTTTAATCTTGTTCTTAAGGAAAAATGTTAAAGAATAATTAAAAAAATAAAAATTGAAGGACTCATGAGGATTTGAACGAACCCTCATATGTAAATATATCAAATTTCTACATGTTGCCTTTGATAGAATAGCTCAGTTGGTTAGAGCATTTGCCTTAAATTCAATATTCAAGAATCTAAAAGTGGGAGTTCAACTTCTAGGTGAATATTGTCACTGTGTATATCAGGCCAGCAACACCTGAAGAATGGAGAATACTACTCAAAATGTTGCATAATTACTAACCTGTGTTGTCTATTTGTGTTATTACTAAAAGTTGCTTGTATTTGGATAGTTTAAACTTTTCTATACATTCGACATTCACTCACAGATGATGGAAATAGTTCAACATATCATATCTCATTACAAATTTATGAAGAAGAAAAAAGCTGCAAGAATTTATAAAATTATTAGTGGTCTTAAATAAAAGCAGTCAAGCAAGTACAAAAATCATTGACAAAACTATATTTAATTATATACTAAATGTTTAAATTATAAACACGAATCAAATAATTCAAAGAATACAGTAATAATATTGATATTTAATAAAGGAGAAAAAAAAATATTAGAAAATACAGAGCTATCAAACCTCTATTGTTTTTATGTGAGATCATTATTTTACAACTCAAACTATAGCAAATTTTGGATTCAAACCAATCCACAAAAAGTTGAATTTAAAGATGTTTTAGCAAATGTTGAGAAAAGTTATGCTTTTGATTTGTAGATTATGAAAAGACATGTGATTCCACAAACGTTTTCACAATGATTAAAGGTCTGGATCAGCAAGATGTAGATGTGGAGTGTTAACATATTTTGAAGAATATTTATCCAAATCTAACACAGTGATTAGATTATATAAGAACACAAAGATTAATAATGATAAGGATGTACGATAGGGTAATTCCATATCTCTATACCTTTTCATAGCAGTTTTACAATAAGTATTTTGTGAATTATAATGGGAAGCTAAAAAAATAAAAATTTAGATTATTTAAATCATATAGACTTTGCAGGAAGAAATGGTTACTTTTTTTTTTTTTTTGGCAAATAATGTTTCAGAATTCCATGAAATGTTGCAAAAGTTACCAGACAAAAACAAGTAGAATAAAAATATCTTCTAATAAGACTAAAATAATGATAGTTTTTCATAGAATAAATTAATAATTAAGAATTAGAAATTAACAACTACAAATACTTTGGCCAAATTATTAATACAGATGGGAACATAATGGATATTAAGAGAGACTCAAACTTGGATGAAGTAAAATAATTTAATGTTAAAAAAAAAAAAGTGTGTATGAAAAGAAATATTTTTACCAGTTCTTTCATATGGTTCTAATCTTTGAACATTTAACAGCAGACAATAGATTTCAGGTAAAGTATGGAGATATTTTGGCCAAATTATTAATACAGATGGGAACATAATGGATGATATTAAGAGAGACTCAAACTTGGATGAAATATTTGTGACAAAAATAATTTAATGTTAAAAAAAAATAAGTGTGTATGAAAGGGAAAATTTTTACCAGTTCTTTCATATGGATCTGATCTTTGAACATTTAACAGCAGACAATAGATTTCAGGTAAAGTATGGAGATACTTTGGCCAAATTATTAATACAGATGGGAACATAATGGATGATATTAAGAGAGACTCAAACTTGGATGAAATATTTGTGACAAAAATAATTTAATGTTAAAAAAAAATAAGTGTGTATGAAAGGGAAAATTTTTACCAGTTCTTTCATATGGATCTGATCTTTGAACATTTAACAGCAGACAATAGATTTCAGGTAAAGTATGGAGAGATTTATATTAGAAACAACAAGGAGGAATTAAATCAGAAATATATGGGTGGGAGTACAAACACTATATCACTGACATCATTTAAAAAATTAAATGAAACTGTGGGGGATATTTATTAAGAGATAATAAGTGAAAAGTTGAAGTTTAAACCTGAATCCCAAAAATATTGTAAAAGATCTAGAAAAAGACAGTAACAATATGAAGAAATTATGGATCAGAAAATTGGTTTAACTTTGGAAATATCATCCTGCTATGGATAATCAATAATGGTTGAAAATAAGTAATAATGATCTTGCAAACCTACGAGATGAAAAACAAAATAATTTATACTATTAATGTTATTATTGTTGTTTTCTCTTTGCAATTATATCTTTGAAAAAAAAAAAATATTAGATTATTTTTTCCATTTTAAACTTGGGAGTTTGATACACAAAAATAAATTGGACAATGAAGTCTCTGGAAAGATTAATAACCAAGATTATTTAATCCTGGATCTTATTCAATATATATATATATAATCATGTGATTATGGCTTCCTTTTTTTTAAATTTACCTTATTTTACAATATTTGGTGTAACATTTAAGAAATTTCTATGCTTCTTTTCAGTGTGTTGTCTTTCCATTTAGATATAATCCTTAACTTCGGCCATTTATCCAGATCTTGGAAAGTCGAGTAAAAATTTATCACTAAAACTGCAGAGATATATTTCAATACATACAATAATTTGTTTATTGAAATGAAACTTGGTATTGTTGAAATAGCTCATAATTGAAAGATATTTTTTCCAATATAGCTCGAAAAAGCTGATTTTATCTTCAGTAAAACAAGAATCAGTTATTTAATTGATTTATTGTTTATTTATTTGAACTGAATATTTTTAAAAAATTAATATTTAAGTTAATTTAAAAAAAATAGTTCTGTTAGAATTTTTAACTATTTTAAAATTACAATCTATTGTTTATAGAAAATGAAGTATTACATGATTTCTAATTTGTATTGATATACATTATAGTAGTGAGCTCTATACTTCATACTATACAACTTCTAAAAAGATAGACAATATTCTAGAGGAGTGATATAGCTGAAATTTTGGACTCCAATGTAAAACTTTATAAAATTATGTTGAAAATATACATATTTTGAATATATTTAAAACAAAAGAATCCCTAAAATCCAGGGATTCAAAAGTTATGCTAGCAATATCACAGGTTGATTATTTTCTAACTATCTGACATTCTATAAAATATTTTCTAAAATGGACACCAGATGTCAGAGCAAAATAATTTTTGGCAAGATGTTAAAGCTAAATGGGGAAAGTACTTAGAAAATAAGAAGTTGGCTAAAATGGATAATTATAGAGAGAGGATGAAGTTAAATAGTAAATTGTTAGAGGATATTAATAAAAGTGGAAGAGATGGGAGTAAAAGATTTTGGAATTACATTAAAAGGAGAAATGTAGGGGAAAGAGAGATAGTGTTAATAGATGATGAGGGAATAGAATGTAGCTCTAGAGAAGAGGTAGAGAGAATCTTAAATAGATATGTAATGGATATAGAAAAGATGTTAGATGTGAAGGAAGTAGTGATAGAAAAAATGAAAGCAGTTAGTAATGGGAATATTAGGTTCACAAAAAATGAATTGAATGAGGCAGGGAAGAGATTGAGAAGTGGAAAAGCGAGAGGTTTACATGGATGGGCTCCAGAGATGGTAATGAATTTAGGACATAGAGCAAAAGCAAAGTTATTAACATGTTTTAATAAAATGGCACAGAAGACAGTTTTTTCGGTTAGTTGGAGTATTACAAGAATAAGATTATTATTTAAAGGAAAGGGTAAGGATCATAGAAAGTTAAATAATTATAGACCAATAGCGGTAACATCAGTTTTATATAAAGTTTTCTCATATATGGTAGCTGGAAGAGTTGTAAAATGGATGGAAAGAGAATAATGTAGTGGGGGAAATGCAAGGAGGTTTTAGGTCAGATAGGCATATAGGAGATAGTTTGTTTGTAGTTACACAGTTTATGGAGATGAGTAGGAATTCAGGTAGATCATTATATATGAGTTTTATAGATATAGAGAAAGCATATGATAGAGTAAATAGAAATAGATTATGGGTAAGGTTAGCCAATTTGGGAATGGATGAAGCTTTAGTAAATATTATTAAGAAATTATATGAAAATAATTATTATACTTACCAGTTAAGGGATATAGAATCAGTTAAAGTTAAAAATGGGGTGGGATTAAGACAAGGATGCCCTATATCACCTATTTTGTTTTTGTTGTTTTTGAGTGAAATGGAGAAAGCAATAGAAAGACTAGGAAGAGGGGTAGAGATACCATTAATAGGTGGCAAGGGAGTATATATTTTGTCGGGTCTTTTTTTTGCAGATGATATCTTTTTGTGTGCAGAAAGAAGAGAAGATATGGAAATTATGTTGAGGGCATGTGCAAGGGTGGGTAAAGAGATGGGGATTAAATTTAGTGAAGAAAAATCAAATATAATGATGGTTATATTGGGGAAAGAGAAGATGTAGAATTTTTATTGGGGGATATAAAGTTAAGTATGGTGGATATATATAGTTATTTGGGAATCATCTTATGTAATCAGGAAAATTGCTTGGATGAATGGGAGAAAAACTTGGTAAATGAAGCAAAGAAAAGAAAGGGTTTGGTAAAGAAACTAACAGTATTTTCATATAATAAATATGATGTAGCTAGAATAGTATGGAAGGGAGTTGTAGTAGCAGGATTAACATATGGTAATGATGCATTATGGGTTAGTAAAAGAGTTTTAGATTATTTAGAGAAAGTACAAAGGGAAGTAGGAAGACATGCATTAGATGCAGAGATGTGGACAGCAAAGGAGGCAATTCAAGGAGAAATGGGATGGTCAAGTTTTTATATGAGAGATGCAAAAAGTAAAATGAAAATGTTTGATAGGTTGCAGTTTATGGATAGTAAAAGAATAGCAAAAATAGTGTTCAATTGGGTTATGAGTAAAGGGCAGGCAACAAGATGGGTGAGAAAGGTAATGCGGTATGCGAAAGATTTGGATAAAGAATTTATATCAATATACTTGTATAAAAGATGGGATGATTGTGTTAGGAGGATTGTTGAGTGTTATAGTGGTAAGGAATGGGATAAAAGGATAGAAGCATTAATAAAAAATAGGGAATAGGAGAGATGGAGAACTAGTATGGAGGATAAGAAGAGTTTAAATATATATAGAAGTAAACGGAATATTGCATGTGAATTAATTTATGATAATAGTAAGGAAAGTAGTTTATTATTTAAGGCTCGAACGGGATCTTTAGCAACAAGAGAATATACATGTAAATGGAAAACCATGGATAATTTAGTGTGCAAATTGTGTAAGGAAGGTATAGAAAATATTAGGCACCTGTTGATTGAATGTAAATGCTTGAAAGCAGAAAGGGTACAGATAATGAAGTTATGGGAGAATAGACATGAACAAAGTGACTATACAGAAAGTGAGTTATTAGTTTTTGTTGGTTTGCGAAGAGATAAGGGGGGTTTAGATATAAAGGTCATAGAGTTGACAAAGATTATGTTGTGGAAATGGGATGGGGCAGAATATGGGAAGACTTGAGAGTGGGGAATGGAGAATAAAATGGCTAACAGGTTTATCTGGGCATAATTGCTGAGATATTCTTGACTTCGTTTAAGGAGAAGCCAAAATCCATCACATCACAAGTTTTCTTTCAACCAATTATCACATTTTACTATGCCTTGCAAAAACATACATAAATGAGCTAAACTACATCAATTACTATCTATACCTTGTGAAATTACTCAATGCTTCAACATTTATTTTAAAAAGTGAAAGATAAGTTAATATCTAATGGAAACATTTTTATTATTAATTCAAAAATACAATCCAAAATAAGATCATCCCACTCATTTTGTTTACTTTTTGCATAAAAGATTAAAATTTTAAATTCTCTGCTGAATTGTGTGTGTTATTAATAATATATAGATCTAAAGTCCATAGGCTAAGTATAAAATAAAAAGCATGATATATTTATTTTACTTAGAAAATCTATAAAATGTTGGAATCAGTATATAAAAAAGATTGCAAAATCATTACCTTCACTTACATAAAAATAAAACTTTTCAGTTATCAATATTCAAAATTAAATTGGTAACTGATGATGAAAAAATGAAAAGCACTTTTGACAACGAAATGACTTTGGTTGTGACTTATACCCAAGATTGGAAAAGATGAGGAAGTATTTTGGGTGTCATAATGAATATAACAAGTGATAGTTTTATCAATTTGGTACTAAGCAATATATTGCAAAATAGCTATATGTAAAATCTTCATTCATAGTAAGATTTACCATCAACGGTTATACTAATGGACGTATCAGCAACTGATACTGGTCAAGGATTTGTAATGCATAGGTACATAATATTTACTAAGGCTGTAACCTCAAGAATGAGTGCGTAAAATGCGATAGTAGGGACCTCTACAGGTCTTAACCACAAGCTAGTTACAAAAGTTGACACCAGATTCTAAAGTTCTTTTGCTTGTCAAGAGTTGTTCATAATTCAAAGCTCCATTTTAGTATTACTTTCTCAAATAAATAAAACTAGTTTACCTATTGTTTATTTTTTATAATGTATAGGCAATTTCCTATTCAAATAACTCAGATATGTAAATCTGTATTTATGTAAAAATATCTGATGCAAATATACATCGTTTTTGGGAGCAACCGTTTTTAATAAAATAAAAGTAAAATACTGATGTTTCAACATTATAACACTTGCTCTCAATAGGGTAAAGTAATAATCAAGAGATAAAAATTGTGACATGTAGCACAATTATTATTGTCTATGCAATAATGTGATCACTACTTCATCCAGTTAAAAGGAAGTGTTATCTTGAAGAAATGTCAGTATTTTACTTTTATTTCATTTTATTAAACATGGTTGGTCCCAAAACATGATTTATAAAACATTTTTTGCCCGTGAAAACATTCATTTCATCATATGTATAATTATGAATTATGGAGTAGATTAAAAAAAAAACTTTAAATACTTTTCATTATCCTTCGTAGAGCAGCAATAAAAAAAGAAAAGAGACTCTTTATGGTTGGGTTATAAGATTAACAATTTTCCACCCATGTTTTTTCTACTAGCTATTAAATGATATATTGAAGCAATATATATATGAGGCTTCATGTATATAATTTAAAAATTCGACAGAAATTTTTAAATTAAAGGTTTACAACAGTTTTATTAAGCAGAAGTTATATATATAAGTATGTGCATGGATAAATGTATATGGCATTATTAATTCTAAGTTTATTTTAAAGTCATTTAAAACAAAATATTTTATTAATTAACAATTGTAAAGGTATTTTATAATTAGGTGTGTAGAAATGACATTATTGTATAAAATAGAATTAAATTCTAGATAAATAGTCAAGCGTTGGTGGCTGAGTGGTTAGCACAGCTGTCTCGGGTTTGCTTCCCAGCCGATGCTTTGACATATGAAAAAAAAAAAAAATTCTAGATAAACAGATTGGCTAATTAAAAAAATAAAAATCTTATATAATTTAGTCAAAAATATTGTCTGTTATTTTGGTATAATCCCTTTTCAAAGCTAAAATTTTATAAATGCTGCAATTAGACAAATAAGCCGTGGATTGTAATGAAGATATCGACCACCAATGGATGGATTCATGGAAACGAACCACGATGGAAACTGATTTTGCTGATAAGATTATAATTGGATTATTGTTAATGTTGTGTTGATCCATTCATTAGAAAGTGTTAAAATATTATGAAAGTAGAGAAGCCATCGTCTGTTCCACTCTGGCTAAGCCGGCCAAGTGCAAGCCAAAAGTCCACTGTGAGTTGCTGAGAAGTCATCAAATAATGTAAAAACATCTCAAGGAACATTGTGTCCAGGGTATATGTGAACTGTATGCTACATAACTTCAAAAGTGTCTATTGCTTTGGGGAGAAATCACAACACTCAATGAGAGAAACACAATCAGATGCTGCACATTGAATAAGAAAATAAATGTGTACTAATAAAGACCTTGCAGCCATCAACAACAATATAACAGAAGTTTCGCAGAAGACCACCAAATATAGCTATGTTTGTACAAAGTGATTCTGCAAAAAGTCAACTGATATCGAATTCAGAACTTGAACTTTTAGTGATGAAAAGGGTAATGTGTATAAACTTTGATTATATATTATTATGACTGCATGTTACTAATATTACATATTTATCTCCTACATTTAATTTACACTGGAAATTTCATATAACTTATTATGATTGATTTGCGTAAAAATAGATGTTTATAAATTAAAATGGCAATGGATTGCTATTTTATTTACGCCAGTTCAGTTGGCGTAAACTTAAAAAGAAAAATATTTTATGAAACAACTAGCTTATTATTGTAAACCCTCACCATTCTCTTAGAAACTTATTTCATATTTTAAAACCAGTGTTAATAATGGTCATTTCCATTAGCCTTAAATATAGAAATCGTAACAATAGTAATTTAATTATTAACATGAATAATGCAGATTAATGACCCCTGGACATAATAAAAGGGACTGTATAGACAAATTTAAGAAATTAAGATTATCTTTTTAATAGTTAAACAGGTTTACAGGTTTTAAGCAAAATACCCTCCAGGTTTGGGAATATGTAGCCATGGGAAAGGATAATTCAATGTATTAAATTTATTTGAGCTAAGGTATCTTGATTTCTGGTTGTCTTACATATATAAAGTTTTATTGTTTATAGATGTGTGGTACTGTTGTGTTGTCCGGTCACTCGCACTCAGCAACTTACTTTGAGCAGTAGTATACGATAGACGCAAATTCCTATCTTATACCATATTCTTCATTTATATTTTCTTTCTGTAATACCATTACATTCTCCAGTCACTCACACTCCGTGATTTACTTTGAGCAGTAGTATGTGGTAGATACACATTCCTGCCATATAACATATGCTTCATTTATATATATTCTTTGTTCATAGATGAGTGTAAAGCAGATGCTGATTCCTACCTCTTATACTTAGTATTTCATTGTTTACCCATAGTTGTAAGCCTCCGACTCTAATGTCAGGTAGATGCCTAATTGCTACCTGGATATTTGGTGATATTTCTTTGATTAGTAATATAATAGACATTATAGTGTCTAACTCAAGTTATATTTTTGTTCCCTTTATTCAAGTCGTTTAATAATCGTTTTCTAAGCACTACATCCTGAAATGATTGATCTTAAATCTACTTTTTCTAATGGTTTAGTTTATATAGGATTTTAGTGTATACTGATGCTGTAAGTTTAATAAGTCTTAAAACATTGTTATGAACAACTGTATTAATAATTAGTATTGATCGTTAGTCTGAGCAGCGAATCTGTATCTGTCCAGAGACAATTTGGATGCGTAGTGTCGTATATTGTCTGTGCATAGTAATAATAATAGAATCAGTGACTCTCTAATCATATTAATTTGTCTTCAAACTAGATAGGGCAGTTAAATAAAATATGTTATTATTCTAAATTTAATTCTGGGTAAAAGAACTAATGGACTGATGCTGCCCATGGATTCCTGTCAATTAGATTATTGTGTTGTGATGATGTATACACGTAAATAAATTGTATCAGGGTCACTTGAATCCAGCAGAGTTTAGCAGGCTATAAATAGTAAAAGTTTTTGATCATGTGACATTGGAAAGTGAAGCTCCCATGCAAATTACCTTGAGTTAATTTTCATGTGAGCTGTATTTTTTTGACTATTACAAATTCAATTTCATAATACTTTTAACAAAATGCAAAAATAACTTATTATTCAACAAACATCTGAATAAGAAAAAAATGAAATGGGGGCAAATATCTCATTCTGTGGAAAAGTAATTTTTCTTGAGGTCGCAATGATCATTTAATTCAAAATGTTCTTTTTTAAAATAAAGATATTAATTTTTAACTATTAGAAATTTGATGTTTCAAATAATATGCATTTTTTAAAATTTAAAAATAATGACGTTTCGTAAATTCTAGATAATTTCGTTGACGTCATTAATTCAGACATAGTAAACAGTAATTTAAAGTGATTGATTTATCCTCACGCTTTCATATCCAGTACTTAAGATTTGCCCATATATAAGCATTTGGGTTGAATGAATAAGTGGATTCATTTATTCATTCGCAAAGACTTTATCTTGTGTTGGAAATGCAAGTATTCATTTATTATTAACATTCGTAAAAATCGCATGTACGTTAGCTTGAAAGGCTAATCTTTAGTTCATAATAAAGTTTTGTAAAAATAGTCATATAAAAAACTCATCAATACATTGTAACAATAAAAATTTCTAATTTTTCTCCAATTTATGCATAAAATGTTATGCAGAAAGTTGTGAAATAAACTATATTATACAAAGTGAAAATGATTTGTAATAGTAATAAAAATATTTAACACAGCTTAACTTTTGATACGAGTACGTTACTGGATTTAATATTCTCATTAACAAAATTATGGACAATTAAATAAAAATCTTGCTATTGTCTTTAACATTTGCTACATTTAAAAATTATTTACAATGAAATTAAGTCACTATATTTATGTTTTACATTGATTTTAATTTTATTATTAAGTTTTTGCAAGTATAAAACTACAGATATTTCTTTGTTACAGACTTTACCTAATCTCAGGCAAGTTATCTTAGGTATTCTATACAATATCTAGACATAGTATAAAATGATTAGTTTCATACACTGAATTTCATGATTGGAAAAAAACACACACACCACATATTTGATCATATGTTTTCACAAATAAAAATACAATTTTTTATAAAATTAAAATATATCCTGATTATATCATAACTCATGCATTCTAACTAAGCTGGGTGTCGAGTTTATATTAATTATTAAAAAATTTGTTCTATATATAAGATGGTTATAAAGTTCTTACGCAATTTTAATGACTTGAGATGTATAAGATGCAAGCACACTGAAAGTGGTAAGTGAAAACTAACTTTCACAATGCTTCTTTGAACTAGATTTCCCAACTCACTGAACAGAAGCACATTTTTAAAGTGGCTGGAGAAAGCTTTCTTTCAGGAGCTTCGTTCAATTACTCATGATTAGTTCAATACAATTTCCTAATTAATAAACGGTAGAGGAAAATATATTTATTAAACTTTGTCTGAATACAATTCAAACTTTTAAACGTTTCCACAATAATTATATTTCACAGTGCTTTATTTAATTCAATTTTCCTATGCATTGAAAATATTATCTGTGGCTGCTTAATGATTTCATAAATTTCATTCAGAATATAGAATTTAAGTTGATTCCACAATAAATAGTTTTGAGAAGTAAACAAAAATTTAATACTATCCATGAGATATAATACAAAGGATTAAAAAGATGAAGTGATTCATTCATATGAATTAATACAGTGTTGTACCACTTAAAAGAATAAACTTAATAAATTATGTTTTCCACTAAGCTCTTTGGCAAATGGACATTCAAAGTTATTAAAATTTAACATTGCATAACAGTTTTACAATTATTCGGCTTTCCGTGTATTTAATTAATTGGAATAATTATTGAATTTGTCACTTCTTTTTGATCAGGATAAATGTTTGATCATTATAATAACTAATATACCCAAGATACAGGTATCCACTGGGATTCATTATTTAAATTATTGATCGCTTCCTTTAAACGCTGAAAAGTTACTTCAAAATTAGAGTTTACAACTGTCAAATCAAACTGTGAACCATAAACACTCTGAAGGCGACTGCTTTCTTCCACAGTTTTTTGTAGATCATTGTCAGTTTTTAAAGAATCATAGGAATTTTGAGATTTTTTATCAATAGAATGTTCTGATTTTGTTCTATCAAGAATACCCGCTTTGTACATCTGACGCAAATCTTTAAGGCTTGGAGCAGCAATAAATACAACATATGGCATAAATTCTGATGTGTTAAGTAATTTTAATGCTTGAGGCCCACAGTCTAATATACATATACGTCCAGAATGTATAACCTCCCTTATGGAATCTAATTTGGTTCCATACAAATTTCCTGCATATTCTCCATATTCTAAATATTGGCTATTAGCAATATCATTTTCCATAACTTCACGGCCTATGAAATTATATGTTTTCCCACTATATTCCCATGGATTTGGAGCACGTGTTGTATAAGGTATAGTTATTCCAAAGCGAGTTGGATCAGAATTTATTAATTTGTATTTAAGACTTCTACGACCAATACCTTGGGCACCAATCAAAACAAGAGTTTTTCTTTGGAAAGGAGGCATACGAGTTACTTCTTCATATAATAATAATTCACAACGATCAAATTCTGCATTCCTTTTAGACTCGTATATAATTTTTTTCTTCCGTTTCATTGTTAAAGTTCCACAAAACTTGGAATAAAATATTTGGGTATGTTCCGGTCTAACAAATGCTTTTCTCTTTTCCTCTAATTGTTGTGATGGAATAAGACCAGCTCTTCCTTTACAATTTACTAGTTTGGCCTGCCACCAATCATTATCATTTTGATTTACAATTTCTAAAATATCACCTCGCTGAAATGATAATCCAACTTCTTTACAAGGAATAATTCCATCCGTATAAGGATCATAATTAAAGTGTGCTTTAACAAAAGTTCGAAATCTAGGTATATTTTCTCCAGTACATGGAATAATTTTTAATACAATATCTCCTTGGCTTCTATTTATTTCATTTTGTAATTCAATTGCAGAATTAACAGGTCGACTATTCGCTTCTTTAATAACATCACCTGCTCGAAGAACAGCTTGACAATCTGCTAATCCACCTTCAATAACTCTTGCAATCAATAATTGGCCATTGTCAACACAAACAGTAATCCCTAGTGGTTCATTCTCAGGTTTTTTAATATTTATATATTGTTCTGTATATGTTATAGGACATGTTTTGTTATTGTTTTCATTATGTTCAGACTGTCTTGCAATATGTAACTCGGCAACTTTATCATGTGCTTCAATCAAGCTTCTGAAATTAATATCATTTAAGATACCCAATAAATTCATTGCATTTGAATCACTACGAGCTCTGATATATAAATCATGAAGAATACCATCTAGTAATTCAAGACTATTAAGTCGTACAGGTTCTAAATCTTCTAAAATTAACTGATTAGTCTTCCGACACGTATTTACCAATTCCTGCAAAAAAAGAAGATCTAAATCTTGTGGAACTTCAAATGTTTTCAAATCATCAACACTTTCTTCAATACTCTGGCATGCTGCTAAATGTCCCTGTTCTAATTCAAACAATGAATCACTACTTTGTCCAAGAAGAAAACGATTGTCACTGCGACTGGTTGATATGTTCGCCATCGTACTTGTACCTGTCAAAAAGAAAAAAAAAGATCATTTATTAATTTTCTTAATTAAAATAAAATACTGAATACTAATTAATTTAGGTATTGTAATGAACAATTATCAATTGTAACAAAAAACTTTCCACGAAAACTTATATGTATAGTAATTGTACCCATTATAAATTTAGGTAAAACAGACTATAGATAGCCTGCTGCAAGAAAAGGCTTCTCCTATGATCCTTAATAAAGTAGAATGAAGGAGAAGGCACAATACCAATCAAGTTTTCCAATTACCAGGTGGTGAGAATTTGATATTTTCTATTCTTATTTTATCATCTATCTGAAATCAAACCACTCATGTAAAGCTGAAATTTTTGAATTGAATTCTAGTTTTTCCATCAAATGAATACAAAACTTTAAAATGGACATTAGAGATAACTGAAATTGAAACATTAAATTGATTACGGTACTTATACCTTTCCCATTGGTTTGATTTCGAAAAGCATAACAGCTTTGGAAGATCACAATAACAAATAGAAACAGAGAAAGTGATCTGGTTTGATTCGCAGGTACTGCAAGATGGCTGATGAGAATTTTTAAGCAAGAAAAAAAAATCCTTAATGTTAAATAATTTAATCTACATATACATTTTATCGGTAAATTGTCTCTACATTATTGTATTTTTTTTTAACTGAAATTTTATAAAAAGCACATTAAAAAACAAATTGTAAATGGTAAACATTAGATAGGATAGCTACTTAACGAAAAAAGAAATGGTAAACTTAACAAAAATATCACAAAGAAATTAATAGCGCAAGAAAAATTATGAAAAATTTGAATGCATGAAAAAAAGAAATAAAAAAGTAAAGAATATTATATTTGTTTGAAAGAAGAGGAAAAATATAGGTATTTGGTTAAATGGAAAAAGGAATTATACAATCAAATAATAGTTGAAGAGAAAATTAAAAACACAATGGGATTAAAAATTTGGATTGTCATATAAAATAAATTTATAGAAAACTTTGGAAAGAGATTGTGATTCCTGTTTTAATATTTGAAATTAAAATTGGCCAGGAAAATTAGAATACAAAAAAGTAGATATGAATTGGGTATTGAAATGTGAATAGCAAATGAGGCCATCAAAGAGAAATAAGATGGATTTCATTTTTTAAAATATTTGGGAGGTTACAATATATGAATGAAAATAGATTAGTAAAAATATTAATTACATTATACACAATGAAAAACATATCGACCAACTAACAACTGTGTGGAGAATGATTACAGATATGTAATTATGAGAAGTGAGGGGGGGGGGGTAAAAATGAGAAAAAGAAGTAGTATTATGGAAATGGAAACAAAAATAGATTGGAGTTATATTAGAATAAAATTATATAAAATATGAAAGGAAGTATGATAATATTAAAGGAAGTTTATCAAAGAAAGAGATTTCATGATTTTTTTCTTTAATCTTTATGACACAAATGAGGAATATGAGGAAAGGATAGTGGAATTCATAAATATAGCTTCTATTAAAATGATATAATAATAACATGAAAGGCTAAAACCTTTGACAGATGCGCTTTAAAAATGCTTATGTGACAGCCAATCAGATGTAATAACGACTGCATGTGGAATTCTCAATTCAAAAACCCAAGCCAGAAATACGAGAAAAAGATGGAACCCAACTTCTCTATTTAAATTTATATATAAGCCAGACTCAAGCATTCTGAATTAAGAGCATGAAGCTTAACACACCTTCACATTTAATTCGCTAAATATTATATATAAATAAACAATGTGAAATCTTTCAATTTACTACGAAGCAATTTTTAAATTTTGAACTGAGAGTTCCATGAGCAGTCATTATTACATCTGATTGGCTGTCATATAGGCATTTTTAAAGTGCATCTGTCGAAGGTTTTAGCCTTTCACGTTATTATTATATCATCAGTTTGCGCTTAATAAATTTAATATATTTAAAATGATATAAGAAATCAAACAGGAAGAATGAATGATTTAGTAATGAAGAGCAAATAGACAACTTTATGGTGGTATATAATGGTTTCAAAGAGAGGAAATAACTAATATTGCTGATCACATATATGCATAGTAACTTCAGACTTCATTTTAAAGAAAAGCTATTTTACATCGCATCTACAATAAATATTATTTTCACTTTGCTGTTAATTTATTTCTTACTAAACTTCTAAGAGAATATCAGTCTATGACTGACAAAGAATTAGCTTGCATTGCAGTAACCACTGCCAAATTTAAAACTAATAATTTTAAAAAAGTTTAAATTCTTTATTTTTATTTAAATATAATGATTATAATGTTTCCACTTTAATGATTTTGTATATTAATTTAATTGAATATACATTTTATGGTAAAAATTACATATTTAACCAAATGAATAAAAAGTTGATATGGCATGGCATATGCTTAAGCATAAGGATAAATGGAAAAAAAAAATCCATTAACTCTCATTCACAAAATTATACTTCAGGCATACTTTTGTTTTGATTCTAAATTACAATTATTAATTTCTCATTGTTGATTCTGGATAGAACCTGTTCCATTTTGTTCCTTACTGCACTGTTCTGGACTGATGTTGGTCCATTTTATCTTATGACTTTATACTTTGTTTTCAAAGAAAATGAGTATATATAATTTTCATTTTTATCCATAGATATCTAGTTCTGAATTCATTCCCTAATACCAAAACTGAAAGAGGGTTTTTAAAACTGTGTTTGGCAGGATAAAAAGTTTTAATTTAATTTGAAAACCTATTTTTAATTTTACAATAAATTTTTGTATATTTTAATATTTTTATTTATATGAATTTTTTCTACAGTACAGGCTTTTTCATACCTGCACTTCTATATGTAATAAATAGGGGGTTTGAACTCCGACTTTCATACGACCTGCAACCATGCATGCTATTTCATACCGCTGATACACTTGATCACACACATGTCAAAAAGATAAATAATCACCAATATACATATTTTGTGCTAAAGCAGCATTCATCAGTTGGTCCAGATTATCATCTCCACACATATATACAATCAAAGCTGAGCTTATATTAAATAGCCAATCTTCATACTTTAATGGACAAACTTCAAACTACTCCACTCCACACCTGTCCATTTCATTAAAAATCTGATGCTGTAATGCCCAAAACCAACCTTAGTGCCAATCTTCTCATCCTACCCATGTTGACCACAAGTCACTGACCTCTCACGTATAGGACATAATCTATTTACATACATATTTTTATTTATAAAAATAGCATATATTTTATTTTTATATGTAAAAATATTTGCAATTTAATTAAAAAAACCCACATGGGAAAAAAAAATCATGTTATTTAGACAAAAAAAATATATATTTTTTTATTTCTCAATATAAATTAAAATTTTATAACATTTTATAATTTACTTAAGACTATATTCAAACTGAAGGTCATACATATAAAAGTAAACTCATATTTTCAGTTATCTTAGTAGTGTTTAATCTTCAGAGAAAAGATTTAATTTCAAAAAAAAAAAAGAGCACACTATATTTTATATATATACATGGGTAAAAAAAAAAATCTTAGGGATGAACTCGCAAAACGTTTTTTATATCTGCAACCCATGAAAACATTCATATGTATAGGTATATGTCTTTTCTCTTTTTACTAATCTCTAAGAATATTAATATTGGATTAATTTTAAATTAAAATTTTTATGGGTGAATGTTAAAAGGAGGTTGCCTTAATAACAGGTTGATGTTGTGGATTGTTGATTGATTGATATTGTCTAAGTGTGAGCAATTTACAGTTAGAATAAAAAATCAAAATGTCATTAATATCTTATAACATAAATATTTCCACATGAAATATTGTTTGTTTAATACTTATTCATCATATTTATAAAATACCCTTCCTTTGACTTTTCCTTAAATTACTTCGCACAAGCAAAATAAAGACTTTCAAAACAAAACCTTCCATTACAGCAGAGTTGCAATAAATGTTATATTTTATTATAAAGCGCCCTCCTTGCATACATGTACAATTGCTCATATTTTATTGATAAGCTTTGAATACAATAGAATATGTATTGTTCACTGAACTGAAAATGTATGGTACTTTTAAACATGTACATATATAACAAATCCTTTTTAATGTGCATAGTATGCATATCAATCATTAGTATTCTGTCCTATGGACAAGACCAGGCAGCAGTCACATCACAACTTCATTCAATTTTCCATTCCGTTCTCTTTATTATCCGAGCTCTTCAATTCCATTATCTCTTCCCATCTTTTGTATCAACCAGTAAGGTCAATCTTATCCTTCCTTTCTTCTTGTTTCCATGCACCATCCCCCCCAAAAACATCATTCCTTCTTCTCAATATGCATCCAGTCTAGTTCTCTTTCTATCTCTAATTTCCTCAATCTTTTTTTTTTCATTTACTCTTGTCAAAACTTCATTTGTCATCTTATTCATCCAACTAATTTTTTTCATTCTTCTATATGACCATCTCTCAAAGGCTTCCAATCAATTCCTATTTTTTTGACTCATTGTCCATGTTTCACAATCATAAAATAGTACACTTCACACATAGTATTTAATTCATCTTTTCCTTAATTTGGTCTTCAAAGATCCACAATATATTTTCTTTTAGTAAATGCCTCCTTAACCAATGCTATTCTTTTCATTTCATTTTCACTTCTTCCATCCTCTCTCAATTAACTATCCAAATAACTAAATTTATTTACCTGTTAAACTATGTTATCATGGATTTCAACTTACAGACTTTTTGCTTTACTCCCTATCCATAAACACTTGATCTTCTCAACATTAATCTTCATTCCATAATTCTATATGTCCTTCCTCCAATTTATTCAACATATTCTGAGTTTCAGCTATAAGAACGATATCATTTGCAAATCTTATACATTTTATTACTTTACTTCCCAACATTTACTCCTCATATTCCAAATTTTATTTAACATTTCTAAATAAATATTAAAAACATAGGTGATATACTGCATCTTTGCCTAACTCTTCTTTCTATATGCACTTCATCAATATACTTATTTTTCTGTCTAATTCTTATTCTTTAGCCAGGATACATATTGCAAATCAATCTTTTCACTTTCCAAAATACTCCTCTATTCCTTAAGATGGTCATAAGTTTAGTCCAAATTATCCTATCAGTTTTTTTCCAAATTCACAAAATATATATCAATTCCTTTATTTATTTTTTTCAATATATCTCGCTGCAATTGTTCTAACAAAACTAATAGCATCTCATATTTTTCCCCTCTGAAAAACCAAACTTCTCCAATAAAATATTGTACCGTTCCAAAAATTTTGTGAGTTAAAATCCTCAATAAAACTTTAGAAGCATGATATAACAAATGAATTGTTCTATAATCTTCACATTTAATAGTTTTTTCTTTTTAACAAGTCCAACTATTTTTTTCATAATAATTTCTCCAATTTGTTTAAAAAATTCTATAGGTATTGTACTAAATCTAACACCTTTATCATTTTTCATTTGTTCAAATGATGTTATTACTTTATCTGACATGTTTATATTTTTATCAACTACTTCAACATCATTTTCACATTTATAATTAGTTGAATTATAATATGCATATTAAATAATTTACGATAAAGATTTGATTCAAATATTTGTACATTTTCTTTTCAAAAATGGCAAAATAGACATTGTGTAATACAAATAAAGCCAAAAGAGTATTAATTTGTCAACACTAGAGACAAAAGTTATTTTGGGTTTGTTTTCATTTTTTAAAAAAGGTAATAAAAATTGGTTTTAAAAAGAAAAGTTTTAGTATATCAGGGTATACAAATAAAGCTGAAACAAAAATCGCCTTATAGCCAAAAAAAAAAAGGTTGCCGTATTTTTTTTAAATAACAACAACAACAAAAAAACCAAAGTTGAAAAACTCAAGTTTGATCTTATTTTAATGTTTTTTTGGGGGGTGGGGGTGGTTGACAAATAATTTGTCGTCACTGATCAAACCAAGTTGATGATGTCCAAAACTACATACAACCTTAGACATTTTATTTGTCTCGTAATTTACATGGCTTTTCGTGTGGGTTCTGGGAAAAGGTGCTTGTCATGATCTTTTGCAATTTTTTCCACCTTCCAAAATTTGTAGGGAAGAGCGGCGACGATCTTACAATTATTAGTATCAAATACTACGTAGGGTAGGGGGTAAGACATTTAATTAGAATGCATATTACAACAGTTATGGCCACTTGAATCACATCATACGATAGTGATCTGTTAAGTGGGCACATTTGCATAGTATCACGAAGCACATTAGCAGGCTGCAATATTTGTGTTGCAACACCATATATGCCTGCAGCGGCTAATATGAACAGTACTGTTCTACAGGCCGTAAGTTTCTCTGCAAGAGCACAGAAATATTGGGCCGTGTAAACGGCATATTTCTGGGTTTTTAGTACAGAAACAATGCCATGAAGCAGCTGGCCTGGCGTACCATTAGTACCAAATTCTATTATAAAACAATTTAAAAATATATATATATATTAATAATAAATTGAGTGAGCGCATTTACATTTATATTTCCAATGTGCATGTTCACTCATTCATATTCACTCAAAAAAAGAAAATTATAATAAAACCTATAGAATCATATTTTTCCTTTTTTTAAATTGAATGAATAGTAAACAATGTCAGATTTTCATCACAAACATGTTCGGGATTATTCCTTCTTATATCTTCTATCACTTTTTTTTCTGATGGAAATGTAATACAAGTCTAGTTATCAACAGATTATAGCTTTTCTAGTTGATTGATGATTTTAAGTCCGTATCAATTTTTGAATCTATATAGTCATCCATACTTGTCATTATCTATTTTCGATTATCAATTAAATTCTTCAAACATTGAGCATTACAAAGTAATACAGCAATGTTTTATAGTTATTCTGCTATTAGTAAATCAAGAACTTTCATTTTATCACTTAAAAAAGATATGGTGTAAATTTTCTTAAATTTCGTAAAACTCTGTTTCTATTTATAAAAAAATATTCTATATGCAATATCGAAGCAAGTAAAAAATCTGAAAAAAATTAAAAAAAGGCAAACAATATATATGCTTTCATAACTAACCCTGAAGAAATGTTATTAATAAATGTAACTGTATATTTCACTTAGAGATGGAAAAATACTTGCTGCCATAGTATACAATTTATGAATTTCAATTTTTTTGGTTGTTTTATAATTGAAGTAGTATATATTAATAATGAATATTCTACAAAAAAGAGAATTTATGAATATGAGCTACTGTATAAAAAATTACATTATTCTGAGGATATATTTAAATCTATGGAATTTTTGCATCGACAGTATTTTTATTTTTGCATGTGGAAAATGATTTGAGTAAAAAAAATCAGAGGCATATTTTATAAATATACGGAGAATTTATTAAATAAACAAGATAACTGCAAATATACAGAAATTATGCAAAGATGGCCATTCACATAGAAAAGTCAACATTGTGTGATATTAATAAAACCATTTTTTTTATTGTAACCATACAGTGTTACTCAGGATAGCAGTCATGCCTAAAGCTGACCATAGCTTTTATTTATTCATTTATAGGTATATTATAATTATAATAATCAAGTGATTTTATTATGTAAGACATATTGAAAATTACAGTTAATTCCAATGTTTTTCTTTATTATTTTGTCTGATATTATATAGATTTTAAGATATCTGTATTATATGAGTTTTAATTTACGTATATAATATATAATGAAAAAAGGATTAATAAAACTTAAATCTATTATCACCTCACATGATTTTAGGGGAATTACATATATTTTTTAGAAAAAAAAAATACAAATGTAATCAACAAGGCAAAAAGATAAAAATATTAAACAAACTTGGTTTAATCTTTCCTATATATTGTAACATCACAGTACCAATGTAAATTGGCTATTATAATTTTAAAACTGTAAATATTTTATTGGCTTTAATTTTTATAGTTAAGCAAATGTATTCATCGCTGCCATTGGTTGTATAGCATAGAATATAATCACTACCATGTTTAAATAGTCTCTCATACTAATGTTTATGAGAAATATATAATTTTATATAGCATTTTTGAAAGGCTTTTCAAGCAGATTTTTTTTTGATAGACTTCTATATTTGTATAAAGAAAATATATATGCTCATATTTTGTTATTATTCTTATTAAGGAATAAAAGTTATCAATTGTATAAACAGATAGAAATGCTCACACACATAAAAACAAATAATTCAAAAATATAAATATAGAATAGCATTATAAATCCAACATTCCAACACTAAAATATTTTAAAGCAATTATATTTTATATTACATTTTTAATGAGGGATAGAGTTCTTACATTTTATGTTTTGTGTGTGTGTGTGAATGCTTATGTATTTAGATGTAGTAAAATTAATTGGTTTAGTTTACTAGAATATTTATTAAATAATAAATTATTTATTTAAAAGTCAATTTAAAATTAATTAAAAATAAATATCTGAGAGTTTATGATTTATCTATTTTAGATAAATACTTGAAGAATTACTTCAAAATTCGGAAATGAAAAAGCAATTAAAAAAGGCTGTCTCTAAAGTTTTACCATCTTGTTTAAAAAAATCTTAACTCTAACATTTTGTCTAGCAATAATGATGATATCCTTCCCAGACAAACCAAGAAGCCCCAGTGCATGATAGAGAATATTCTGGATAACTGGTATAAAAGCTGAAGTTTGAAAAATTCAGACTGTCTACAAAATTCTTATTGCAGTCAGAACCCAAATAGGTTCAAATTTTTAAATAGCTATTTTGTTTTCATCTATATGATGACAGGCTAAGCTAGTCTAGGGATTTGCCTTTGCTAAGCAAATGACTTCCTCTCATCATTCTAGTAGAAAGACTGACAACAACAAATAAACCAGAAACCATTACTGATTAATTAATTCTTTATTTCAAGAAATCTCATTTATTATAATCAACTGTTAGTGGAAAAATGGACCAATTGACTTGTAAAATAGTGTCTCACTATTTCAACAATAAATCACTGTATTTCTTCAATTGAAAGAATGGTAAATAGCTGATATATTTTGGAAAATTATATTTATTAATTTCAAATAAGTTGCTGATGTTTTATTTCTCAAAAATATGATAAAATAACAATTTTCTCCTTCAAGAAAGGTTCATATAACTCTCAATAGAGTAAATTTATCCCATCTTAAATTATGAAAATAAAACCGTTAAACAACCTTTAAACAATATTTTTGTTTCATTTCAAATATATCTCCATATAAACCTGTCACTTAGAGAAATGAATTTTGATTCAAAAAGTAATGAAAATAGCTTTGTTATATATGATAAACTATTTGCTTTATCAGAGATACAATCAAAATCCATAGCATCATGGATTAAAGATCTATAAATGGATTAATTTTACATCTCAAATTAAAGAAGTAATGAACGCTCATCTTTTGGATAGCATCTGCTTAAGTGAATTAAATCACTGTGTGGAATAAACTGGAATAAAACTATGAATTTGTATCCAGTAATTAAGGAATTGCATTAAGGATTATCCATGCTAAGTCTTTAAATATCATTCAATGGATAATGGATTATGAAACTAAATATTTAAATGCCACTCCTGAATTGTGGATTATCAAATCAAATATTAAATATGATAACTGTCCAAGTTATAAGCAATTTTAAAAACAGATTGTGTTAAATACAGATTATCTTGGATTAACAAGTATGCTAAATGGAATTTATTGCTCTTTGTGCTGTTTCCAGAAAGGATGTTTCAAAAATGAAATTAATTGTGCAATAAACCAAACAGATTATTTAATATACTTTCTCATAATCGCTTCTTTCTTAGTTAGTTAATATAGCTATTAATGAAATAAAGTTTTCTCAGACATTATTATGACATGAACAGGTAATATTTTATTTAGCATTATAATTGTTGATACTGAATGGGATTAAATGTGATTCACTTTAAGTTTAGGTTGTAAATGATTATTACACTTATATACAACTGCTATCTTGCAAGTATTATATGTTTTACGAGTTCTTAAGTTTCAATCTCAAAGTTAAAATGAAATTATCCCTTATGTAGATGAGAAAATCTTTAAGGAATATTTTATGCATCACCCTTACATGTTTGTATTAATTTTTCACTGTTATATAGTATGTAACATAGCAGTCTAATAAGCTAGTTATATTTTGTTACTAGAGTAGTACTGCTAGGGTTTAAGCCTGCAATGGAATGCAGTAAAGGATCTTGACGCAAAATAAATAACCCCAATGTGGTAAATATCATCTAAGTATACTAAGCAGTGATTTGTACTTACTTCTCTTAAAAGAGTGAAAACTTCTCCAACATTATTAGGTGTGATTGATTAATTAGAGAAACAAGCTAATTAAGAACGACTATAAAACATTTATCTTTTATAATGATGATATTATTATCCTCCAGTATTTAAATTGAGATTTTTTTAAAAATAATAAACAACTTATTCATATTTAATGTTAGTATCTTCATAACATTGTCTGATACCACACTTTATATATCCTAAGTTCAAATTAGATTTACGAAACAAACAGTACTATTTATTAGATATTTTATATAATTTTTTTGTTTATTGTTATTATTCATTTTTATCATTTATTTTATATTGTGCAAAAGTAATTGTTAATTTTTTAATATTTCTCTTTTGTCGTTATTAAAGAAACATTCATCACTGCATATTCACGATATAAGTAAAGGCATATTAGCTTACGCATAAATCTATTTTGGGATTAAATACATTATTATTGTATTAATGCTACCTGAAAATAAAAGTACGGGGTAAGATAATGTACATAAAATCCCTTTTAAATTGTCATATCCTAAAATGCATAAGCACACTATATCTATACATTTATTTTCTTATTTAATAAAACCCTGAATAAATTATTAATCAAGTTTGTATTTAAATTTACTAGCTTTAGTTTTAAAGCACATATTGAGTTACTCTAGTGCTTGTAGTAATAAACAATATATTTGTAAAGATTTTTTTTTTTATTATTAAAGTAGAATAAGGTTAAGAGTACACGCATTATAAAACCCTGAGAAATGTATTATTTTATTAAATGTGAATCTCTTAACAAAGTATAGAATAGTTTTAGCTTATGTGGAAATATATAAAAACTTGTATGCATTGTGAATTGCAGGCCAAGCGAAGGATTGTAGACGCCCTTCTTTTTCCACCTCAATCAAGATCACAGCCATCTCAACTGCATTTCCACATTACTGCAAGAGATCACATCTTTTTATGGTTTCAATATATATACATAAAATCTACAAAAGAGATGTCAGATTGAATGATTACATTCTTGCAGTAATAAATTAAACAATTGTCAAGCGTTGTTAGCTGAGAGATCATCGCACCCGCCTTGCAAGCAAGTAGTTGGTTGCAGACGGGTGTGGGTTCACGTCCCGGCCGATGCTATCACATATGGAAATAAATTAAGCAATTGTTTTCAAATAATTATCAAAAGGCCATAAAAATATAATGGTTATTTAATATTATTGACAATTCCATAATTGTCTCTAAAATGTGTTTAACTCATATCTCTATGTTAGGTGCTCAGAAAAGACAATATAATACATTTTGTCTTTCTTAAAAGAAAAGGAAAAATAATTTGTACTTTTCATACCCAATGGGTATTTTTTAAAACAAAATTCTATTTCTGTTTCATTGGCAAAGTCTTAATAGTTTTTTATTTAATAATTTTTGTTTTTGCAAAAACTGTTGTGCAAAGAAACTGAGGAAAATTTTTACAAATTGTATCATTTAGAAGAAATTGACGCTTTCAGAAAAATATTACTTATTATATATTTTTTATAAATTAATTACTTTATAATGAATTGTCTCAATAAATTATTTCAAATTTGGAAATCATTCAGAAAGTAAAATTAATTTTTATTACTAAATAATAATAAAAAATTGAAAGTTTACAAACAGTTCATAGAAAAAACTATTTTTTGTTTATGTGGGTATGTATATATTCCTAAAATGCAATTACTAATTTATATTAGCATTTCCAAATTAAAGTTACGTTATTATTAAGTAAATATTTGAAGGACATTATTACATAATCTATAGACCCTTTCTCTTGTGTAGATGAATCTTAGATTAAAAATGAAATTACAAAAATAAATTTTCAGTTTACACAAATACATGTATGAAATATGATTGATATGTATTTTCAATTGGATCTAATTTTATATAGATTAATTTAACCCTGATTGTAAAAGACCCAGAAAGAGACCACAAATGAGATGGATGGATGGATGAAATAAGAAAGTGTGCAGGGTGATGTGGAGAAGAGAAGCTAAAGATCGGAGAAGATGGATTGAACTTGGAGAGACCTTCATCCTGCAGTGGATTGATAATGGTTGATGATGATGAATTTAACCCTATTAATAAAGTTCCTATTTAAAAATATGCATAAGTGATAAACAAAAATAAATTATTCCGATTTTGAAGCAAGGTAAAAAAAAAAAAAATTGAGTTGATTGTCTTACTACAAACTGGACAGTTTTATGTTTCAACAAGTCTTGAGTTTCAGTGACATAAAGTGTACCAAATGTATCATTTTTAATAAAGGATGTAATCGGTTATATCATTTTCCTTAACCTGCAATGTCTACAGTGCAGTTTGCAGTACCTCATATATCACTCCTAATAAGACTACCACTTCAAATTTGAATTTATTTTTTATTATAAGCAATATTTACAATAACTATTAAAATATTTGTATAAAAACATTTCAAAAATATAGCCATAAAATCATGAACATGGAGAAATAGAATTACTTTTGTTCAACTGGATTAAATTGATTAATTTTTACAATTGAATTCATTTGACTGATTTCTGACAAGTAATTTCATAAAGAAATAAATTTGCTTTTGATCACCATAGACATTAAGTTTTATAACATTTGTCTTAAAAAAAAAAAAAGGCAATCATTTGAAAAAGATGAAAAAAATTTACAGCTATTTAGACCACAAACGATATATAATACTGCTAAATCAGAAAAGGGAGGCAAAAAATTTATATTACATGAGCTAAATTCAAACTAATTTCATTTTTTCAAAATACAGATATAATTAGGAAGAGCTGAGATGGACATCTATTCACTGCTTGCAACAACGGATTTTGTTTATATTTTTTTACAATTTTATTTGATGCAATAATTTAAAACCAGTGATGCAACTTCTGAAATAATTTAATATTTGTTTTCCTGAACTTATATTTATTGTTTGAAAACATTAATTAAAATCAAATTAAAATTTAAATAAAAGATAATAATTACTAAAACATCATCTGATCACCATTTCCTATGCTTACACAAGATGTTTAAGCAGTAATATGATGTGATGAACTGTGACTTCTCCTTATACAGATTCAGGAAACTCTCAGACACTATGCTCAGAGAAAACTGTTAGCCACCTTAGCTTCCCTTTCAATTCCCCACTCTATGTTTTTCCCATATTTGTCTCTATCCTGCTCCATCCCATTTCCACAACAAAAACTTTGTCACCTCTATTGGCCTTTATATCTAAATCCCCTTATCTTTTCCCAAACCCAGCATAAAAACCAATAACTCACTTTCTGTCTAATCACTTTGTTTATATTTATTCTTCCACAACTTCATTACTTGTGCCCTTTCTGCTTTCAGGCATTTACATTCAATTAACAGATGCCTAATATTTTCTATGCCTTCCTTACACAACTTGCAGACTAACACCACATTTTTCCATTTATGTGTATACTCCCTTGTTGCTAAAGATCCTGTTTGAGCCTTAAACAATAAACTACTTTCCTTGCTCCTATCATAAATTAACTTGCACCCAATATTCTGTTTACATCTATATATATTTTAAACTATTTTTACTCTTCATACAAGTTCTCTATCTCTCCAACTTCCTATTCATTCCTTGCTACTACAACACTCAACAATTCTAACACAATCATCCTACCTTTTGTATAATTCTTTATCCAAATCTGCATACCCTACTACCTTTCTCATCCATCTCGTTGCCAAACCTTTACTCCTAACCCAATTAAATACTATTTTGGCTATTCTCTTATTATCCATAAACTACAATCTACTGAACATTTTCATTTTGCTTTTTGCATCTCTTATATAAAAACATGACCATTCCATTTCTTCTTGAATTTCCTTCCTTTGTCATAGCAAACTCTCCATACAATAGTGGTGCACAGTGCAAGCCTTAATAATTAATGGATGCACGAAGGTTTATGCATAAAATCTCTTTGTAATATCTACCGATCTAATATCTCCACATTAGTTTCTAGTTTGTGGCTTTCATCAATGAGAATCATTGGTTCCGAGAGCACTGTACCTAGATCTTAGGATCTAATAAAACCCTTCAGCAGCAACCTTTTATCTCTTTAGTTCAATATAATACTATGAAGCCAAGATGAAAACAATGTTTTCAATCCAAGCTCTTTGGCTTTTATAGACATATAAATCTGAACCCAGTTCAATATCTAAACATTTTGGTGTCATTAGTTTTTTAAAAAGCCATCACCATAATTCTAGGGGCAGGATTGATATAAACTACTAAAACATCACATGATCACCATTTCCTATGTTTTTACAAGCTGTTTAAACAGTAGCAAACTCTCCATACAGTAATACCACCCAGTGAAAATCTTAGTCATCAATGGATACAAAAAGATGTGAGCATAAAAATCCATATCTAGTACCTACTCATCCAATATCCCCAGGCTAGGCTTTCATCAGTGAGAAACCTTGGATATGAAAGAACTGCACCTAGATCTCAGGATCTAATGCAATCTTACATATTTAATTAACTCTAAAGCTATGAAGCCAAGATGAAAACACCATAATGTTTTCAATCCAAGCTCTTTCATTTTTATAGTCATATAGATCTGTATCCAGTTCAATATGTATACATTTTGGTTTTACTGGCTTTTTAAAAACTATAATCACTATAATTCTATGGGTAGAATTTATTACTAAAACATCACATGATCATCATTTCCTATGATTTCACAAGGTGTTTAAACTAACAAACTCTCCATATAGCAATGTCATACAGGGCAAGCCTTATTTTATATAGATTCTTGACCTCATAGCTTTATAGTTAACTAAAGAGGTAAAAAGTGACTGCAGGAAGGTTGCATTAGATCTTAAGAACTAGATGCAGTGTTTTCAGGTCCAAGAACCCTCACTGATGAAAACCCATAATTTAGAAAGTAGTCTGGAGATATTGGGTGAGAATGCGTTAGATAGGGACTTTAGGCACAAAACCTTGCATCCACTGATTACTAAGGCTTGCACTGGATGGCACTATTGTAAGAAGTATTGCTACTGTTTAAGATAATAATGTGAACGGGTTACTAAAATTCAATTTGAATATTTTGCGCTTTTAATATCCATCTGTCATTTGGAAATTTAATTTTTATAATATTTTTTAAAAATATATTACTATTTGAATAAATTTTCAAAAGTCTAGGCAAGTATATCACATGTTGTCAAACTTTCAAATAAATAGTGAAGATTGGCAATTTTTCTTTAAAACAAATATACCAATTATTTTTTAATATTTTGTATATTGTAATTAAATGACAACTTATTGCTAAAAAAAAAAAAAAAAGTTTTCCAATCCGATTATCTAAAAAACAAAACTATGAAGTTAAATTATTTCTGAGAGATGACATTACATTACTAATTGGCAAAGTTTTTTGTCACAAGAATCTGTCTAAACATCACAAGATCACCGAGTGGCATTACTGTATGTAGAGTTTTGCCTGTTTTAAGAATCTGTCTATAAACATATTGGAATAGGATTTTTCTTTTAGTTACAATGATTTGGGGAGAGCACACCACTTTTACTTCTGGGCCATGTTAAATGAAATAACTCCTCATTTAATGTGAAATTATTAAGGGCTGATTTGATTTTGCCATATTCTATGATCATGATTGTGGCCATTAATCCAGATTAATTCCGACATGGGTCGTATTTTCTATTTAAATATGAAAAATCTTTGATAGATGGTTTCTAAATCCTATTTATTACTTTATTCTATGTTATTTGCCTAAGTTTTGGATCCATATGCACTGTGTAAATTTAAGAGGATGATCTGTACTATGTTATCATACTGGTATGGGCAGGAAATAATCTGGTATTACTTACATAATCAAGTGAGATATAAAATGCATAATGTATTCACTTTATTTACAAGCTTACATGAATGTTAATACATTTATGTTTTACATAGAGTGAATGTTTATAAATCAGAATTAAGATAATGTTCACCCAAATGAGTGAGAATGAAAAAACATTTTTTAGCAACACAATACATGTACCAATTTTCTCTTTATGTTATAAAATTCTGGTTTATGTTGTGTTAATATTATATTGTTTAACACATAAAAGAAATATTAATCATTAGATTTATTTAATCATTATATAATAGACCTACTTTGCAAAAGTTCCTTCCAATATTTAAAGGTTATTGCCTAGTATTTGTCAAGTGTTTCTGGAAATGGGATTAACTTTATCCCTTTTCTTGCTATTATTTTAGGATTTGTGATATCCTTGGTTGGTTCACTAATGACTTATCTTTCAAGTTATAGTGAGTGGCTAAAGTTCTGTAAAATTAGTCATAATAAATAAGGAAATGAAATGATGAGTTTCTATGAAGAGGAATGTTTCATCTCCATTATTGGGTAATATATTATACCAGACAAAACTTTAGACCGATAAACCTACATAAATGTAGGCTCGCATGTATATATTATTGATTCTCAATAATATTAATAAAGAGAAGGGTTTCGTTAAAAGAAATAGAAAAAAAAAAAGAAAGAAAAAAATTTAGTTAAAAGGATTCTAAAAACTTATTTTAAAAGAAATTAGAAAAGCTAAATAATGATGAAAGATTAGAAAGGAAAGGGGAGGGGTGTAAAACTGAACGCGTCTCTTTCTTTCTTTGTTAAATAAGAAAATCACGTGTAAAAAGAACGAAAGAATAATTATAATTGTGAAATTAAAAAAAGTAAACTTGTACCAAATTTCCAAATAGATTGGTACAAGATAAAGTGAGAGAAAGGAATGTTGCAATTAGTAACATTCAATATTTAAAAGAATGAAAGAAATTAATTATAATTGTAAAATTAAAAATGTAAACTTGTACCAAATTTCCAAATAGATTGGTACGAGATAAAGTAATGAAAAGGAATGTTGCAATTAGTGGCATTCAATATTAAATGTATCAAAAGAATGAAATGAAAATTGTAATTAGAAATTGGAAAAATGTAAACTGTATAAAAAAAAATTCCAGATAGATTGGTAAGATAAGAATGAAAAGGAAGGAGGCAATTAGAGACATTCGATAGCAAGACAGCGAGAGAATAAGCAGAGCTGATTTAGAAGTAACCGGTTGTGTTTTTTTTTGCTGGCTAGAATTTAACAAAAATAATAATAGAAGGGTACGCTGACATGGAGGGCTAGTGGCAAACACCGGGCGTTTGCTCGGTCTATCTCCGTCTAACCATTCGCTCACTACTTATAACAACTAAAATGCTGCCGAGAAGAGACCGCCGTTACAGAACCAGATCTGCCTGGAGATTCGAAGTAGAATGTTAAAGGGATGAATACCGACTAAAATGTGGAATTAGAAAGGAAACAAACCCACGTCAAAAGACTATAAACTCTCACTCCATTCACTGGAACGTCTGAAAAAGCGAGCAACCATCTCTGCAAAAGAAGGGAAGGTTTTCCCCCTCGATGGTTGACCCGACATTGGAAAAATCATACCTAGGTAACTATTAATACATGCATGTCAGAATTAATTTGAAATAAGAAATCAGTCAGAACTAAATTATTAAAAAGTTGCGCAACACTTCGGACAGTTATCATTAAAAGAACTTATGATTGTAATCTATTAATGTATGAGAAGGTAACAATTGAGTTACGATAATTTATTTAATGTTTCATTTGAATTATATTCTTTATTGTATATTTATGTATTTATTATGTTAGTGTGTGGATATATATGTGTGTTTTAGGATTTTATTATTCATTAGAATTAGCGAATTGCAAATTAAATTTTATTTATAAAAGGAAGTACTTAGTCATTTGCGTTTTCTTTTCTCTACCAAGCGAATAACTATTTAGAGTGAATTAAAATTAGATCAGTGAGCTAACAAGTTGATTAATTGAGGAATAAAATAAAGTAAGCTAAATGGATAAATAAATCCAGTCTGTATTGTAAATAGAGTAAAGGAAGGAAGGGCTATAATTTATATTCCTGCTGTACCGTGATAATTCCGGGAAAATTTATAAATATTCCAGGCGCTGGGCAGAACTAATTATTCGATACAAATAATTTGCCCAGCAGAGAAGAAGCGTTTAATTGGGAAATATAATGCTGGGATGATATTTTATTATGTCAGTGTTCAATTAAGAATATATACTCGATTTTAGGGGTGTATATTGGCTTCTTGCTTGTGGTAATCATCATCATCGGTGGTTAACCGGTCGATCACATAATTAAGTGCGGCTGGGGTCTTTAACCGCACGGCGGTGGTGTTACAGTTTTGGGGGCCAGTCCGGGATCTTGTCACATTCAGAAAAAAAAAAAAAAAGCAGATTGAATTAAATTATAGCGCCCTGAGTAAAATAGATATACCCATATGTGATCTATACAGCGAGGTTAAATAAAGTCAAACAATCGGAAAACCGAATTTAGACTGAGAAATATTTTATAAAAAAAAAAAAAAAAAAGGGAAAAAAGGGAAGAAAGAAAAGTTTTTTTTTTAAATAAAGAAAAAAAAAAAAAAAAAAAACAAACAACAAAGGGGTTTTGTTCAAGTTAAGAATTTATATGTGTTATTATAAAAATATATATATAAAAACGACAAAATAGTGTTAAAAGAAAAAAGTGTTAAAATAAGGATTAGACGGCATAACCGTATATATGTAGTTATATAGTAGTTGTAGAGACAGTAGAATAGACCTAAGGTTTAGATAAAAATATAGAATAATAATAAAAGATCGCTTGGTGAGAGAGGGAAAGTGGAGCAAAAGACAACTGAATTTTATAAAAAGAGAGAAAGAGACGGGGTAAAATTTTCTAGGCACGATCTACATTATATAAATAAATAAAATCAAGAGAGGGAAAAGATTTTATTGTTTGAATAATAAAAGCTTGTGAGTTTAAGGGGATCTTTAAAGCAGCATAAACAAGTGAGTTAATGGATGAGGACGGGGCAGGCCAGCAAACGTACCTAATATGAAATAGCGTTGATAAACAGTATTGCATTTAATAATAATTGGGAGAAAATAATTACTTAGTCAGTGATAACATTTATTTAGAGTCAATGCAAACGAGGTCGAAAGCAAAAATGGACGATCAACTTGCAACCACGAAAAGTACCAGTGAAGAACAAACGGAATTGTCCGGAGAAACAGATAGGGAAAGAGAAATAGAAACCAGTAGTGGAAATGAAATTGACATTAATGATGATAAACAAGAGCCGAAAGTTAGTATAGAAATTTATAATTTAATAAAAATGATGGAGAAAATGGGGGAGGATCAACGGCAGTTCATAAAGGAGATAAGGGAAAGAGATGAGCAGAGAGATGAAATAAATAAGAAAATGATAGAAGATCAGCAAAGGTTTATGAAGGAATTAAAGGAAGATAATAAAAAGATGATAGACGAGTGGCAAAAACAGTTGGTTGACAAATTCGACATAAAAAATGAAGAGTTAAGTAAAAGGGTTGAAGAAACCTCAAATCAGATTTTTGTCACGAATGAAAGGTTAAACGGACAGGCTGAGTTACTAGAAAACTTAGAGCAGAGACTCACTGGAGAAGTAAATAATTTAGAACAAGAGGTTGTGATGAAAGTAGAGGGAAGGATGGCACATTTTGAGGATAAAATAGAAACTGTGTGTCGAGAAGTAGAAGAGGTTAAAAATATGAGAGGGACAAGTTTGTGGGATAGCAGGCGCAATAACGTAGTAACGATAAATCAATTTTTGAAAATTCGAGTTTTTTCGGGCCACATGGGAGAAAACCCCATAGAACACCTGGGTAGCCTTGAAAGGTACGGCACATTGAATGGATTGGATGAAGAAGCCATGATTGCCATCGCATGCAGTCACCTACAGAATGCTTCACAGGAATGGTGGGACTCGTTGTTTGAAAAACCAACAACATTTGAGGATTATAAGACAGCTTTGCTCACCAGTTACTGGAGCGAAGAGCACCAGGAAAACATTCGGCACCAGATATCACAAGACAGGTGGAGACCGGGAGAAACGTTTACGCCATTTTTCCGTCGCCAGGTAGCGAAATTGCGCGCACTCACTGCTAGTCCATTATCAGAGAGGCAAATTATTCGTATAATCAGACACAATTTGCCGCAAAATGTTGAGCAAGTGCTGATAGGCACTGAACGGAAAACGGTCGAACAGGTCGCGGAACTACTAAATGCGTTCGACAGCGCTCATTCTGGTCGTAGGATAGAGGATCGAGGATTCAAACCTCCGAAAGATCCTGTGATAAATATGGGACCAGGTAAACCCCAACGAAGGTACGGGGAAGATAGCGGTAGATTTTATGGCGGCTCGGATGGAGCTATAGGGCCTAGGCAGAATGAAGGGGATCAGAGAGGGAAGTATCCGAACGAGGACAGAGGCTTTGATAGACGGAGGGACAATAGTCCATTCCCTAGCACAAGTGGGTATATTCCCCAGAAAAAAAAGAAAGAACCTCCCGATAGAAACTAAAAGAAAAGAAGCAACTGGACAAACACCTGTTGATGACTAAAGGATACCGACCCTGGACTTTGAACACGATAATCCACATGATAATGGAAATGTAGGGGGGATGGTGAACTACGAAGAGTAGCGAATATATGAATGAGGGTCTGGATTTTGAGACAAATGTGTGCAGATATGAATCATGCGGGGATTGCATTTGAGCTTGGTCAAGCCGTCTTGCCGTTCATAAAAAGAAAAAAAAATAGGGAGTGTGTGTGTTAATCTTGTCTATACACATAAGGATAGACAGGAAAATAAATAAAAAAATTAGAATGAGGACTCAGCAGAGATCTGGGCTCATTATCCGTCGTACTGGGTGAAAATCCCAAAGGTATTGGAAAGATACGAAGAATTAAACTAAAAATAGAATGAGGACTCAGCAGAGATCTGGGCTCATGATCCGTCTTACTGAAAAAAAAAAAAAAAAAAAATCAACTCTCTGTGCAGAATAATGTTCGGTGGAGATTAAAAGTGTTTGGGCAGTTCAAATAAATCAAATGGAATGCAGATAGTTTAACCTAGTTGTCTCTCTAAGATAATCTCATCATACGGAAGTTATACATACTAAACGGGTACCATTAAAATTTATATCAAGAAGAAAAAAAAAATATATAGTAATAAAGGAAGATAGGGGTTAAGAATTAAAATGGCTTGACCTCAGAAAATAACTCCAGTAGATTTTAATTCTTAAAAAAAATGGGGAGCGGTGTAATGCGATATCTACATAAATGTAGGCTCGCATGTATATATTATTGATTCTCAATAATATTAATAAAGAGAAGGGTTTCGTTAAAAGAAATAGAAAAAAAAAAAAGAAAGAAAAAATTTAGTTAAAAGGATTCTAAAAACTTATTTTAAAAGAAATTAGAAAAGCTAAATAATGATGAAAGATTAGAAAGGAAAGGGGAGGGGTGTAAAACTGAACGCGTCTCTTTCTTTCTTTGTTAAATAAGAAAATCACGTGTAAAAAGAACGAAAGAAATAATTATAATTGTGAAATTAAAAAAAGTAAACTTGTACCAAATTTCCAAATAGATTGGTACAAGATAAAGTGAGAGAAAGGAATGTTGCAATTAGTAACATTCAATATTTAAAAGAATGAAAGAAATTAATTATAATTGTAAAATTAAAAATGTAAACTTGTACCAAATTTCCAAATAGATTGGTACGAGATAAAGTAATGAAAAGGAATGTTGCAATTAGTGGCATTCAATATTAAATGTATCAAAAGAATGAAATGAAAAATTGTAATTAGAAATTGGAAAAATGTAAACTGTATAAAAAAAATTCCAGATAGATTGGTAAGATAAGAATGAAAAGGAAGGAGGCAATTAGAGACATTCTATAGCAAGACAGCGAGAGAATAAGCAGAGCTGATTTAGAAGTAACCGGTTGTGTTTTTTTTGCTGGCTAGAATTTAACAAAAATAATAATAGAAGGGTACGCTGACATGGAGGGCTAGTGGCAAACACCGGGCGTTTGCTCGGTCTATCTCCGTCTAACCATTCGCTCACTACTTATAACAACTAAAATGCTGCCGAGAAGAGACCGCCGTTACAGAACCAGATCTGCCTGGAGATTCGAAGTAGAATGTTAAAGGGATGAATACCGACTAAAATGTGGAATTAGAAAGGAAACAAACCCACGTCAAAAGACTATAAACTCTCACTCCATTCACTGGAACGTCTGAAAAAGCGAGCAACCATCTCTGCAAAAGAAGGGAAGGTTTTCCCCCTCGATGGTTGACCCGACATTGGAAAAATCATACCTAGGTAACTATTAATACATGCATGTCAGAATTAATTTGAAATAAGAAATCAGTCAGAACTAAATTATTAAAAAGTTGCGCAACACTTCGGACAGTTATCATTAAAAGAACTTATGATTGTAATCTATTAATGTATGAGAAGGTAACAATTGAGTTACGATAATTTATTTAATGTTTCATTTGAATTATATTCTTTATTGTATATTTATGTATTTATTATGTTAGTGTGTGGATATATATGTGTGTTTTAGGATTTTATTATTCATTAGAATTAGCGAATTGCAAATTAAATTTTATTTATAAAAGGAAGTACTTAGTCATTTGCGTTTTCTTTTCTCTACCAAGCGAATAACTATTTAGAGTGAATTAAAATTAGATCAGTGAGCTAACAAGTTGATTAATTGAGGAATAAAATAAAGTAAGCTAAATGGATAAATAAATCCAGTCTGTATTGTAAATAGAGTAAAGGAAGGAAGGGCTATAATTTATATTCCTGCTGTACCGTGATAATTCCGGGAAAATTTATAAATATTCCAGGCGCTGGGCAGAACTAATTATTCGATACAAATAATTTGCCCAGCAGAGAAGAAGCGTTTAATTGGGAAATATAATGCTGGGATGATATTTTATTATGTCAGTGTTCAATTAAGAATATATACTCGATTTTAGGGGTGTATATTGGCTTCTTGCTTGTGGTAATCATCATCATCGGTGGTTAACCGGTCGATCACATAATTAAGTGCGGCTGGGGTCTTTAACCGCACGGCGGTGGTGTTACAATATATTGTAATTAAATGACAACTTATTGCTAAAAAAAAAAAAAAAGTTTTCCAATCCGATTATCTAAAAAACAAAACTATGAAGTTAAATTATTTCTGAGAGATGACATTACATTACTAATTGGCAAAGTTTTTTGTCACAAGAATCTGTCTAAACAAAACAAGATCACCGAGTGGCATTACTGTATGTAGAGTTTTGCCTGTTTTAAGAATCTGTCTATAAACATATTGGAATAGGATTTTTCTTTTAGTTACAATGATTTGGGGAGAGCACACCACTTTTACTTCTGGGCCATGTTAAATGAAATAACTCCTCATTTAATGTGAAATTATTAAGGGCTGATTTGATTTTGCCATATTCTATGATCATGATTGTGGCCATTAATCCAGATTAATTCCGACATGGGTCGTATTTTCTACTTAAATATGAAAAATCTTTGATAGATGGTTTCCAAATCCTATTTATTACTTTATTCTATGTTATTTGCCTAAGTTTTGGATCCATATGCACTGTGTAAATTTAAGAGGATGATCTGTACTATGTTATCATACTGGTATGGGCAGGAAATAATCTGGTATTACTTAAATAATCAAGTGAGATATAAAATGCATAATGTATTCAGTTTATTTACAAGCTTACATGAATGTTAATACATTTACGTTTTACATAAAGTGAATGTTTATAAATCAGAATTAAGATAATGTTCACCCAAATGAGTGAGAATGAATAAACATTTTTTAGCAACACAATACGTGTACCAATTTTCTCTTTATGTTATAAAATTCTGGTTTATGTTGTGTTAATATTATATTGTTTAACACATAAAAGAAATATTAATCATTAGAATTATTTAATCATTATATAATAGATCTACTTTGCAAAAGTTCCTTCCAATATTTAAAGGTTATTGCCTAGTATTTGTCAAGTGTTTCTGGAAATGGGATTAACTTTATCCCTTTTCTTGCTATTATTTTAGGATTTGTGATACCTTGGTTGGTTCACTAATGACTTATCTTTCAAATTATCAGTGAATGGCTACAAGTTCTGTAAAATTAGTCATAATAAATCAAGGAAATGAAAATGATGAGTCTTCTATGAAGAGGAATGTTTCATCTCCATTCATTGGGTAATATATTATACCGGACAGAAGCTTTAGACTCGCATAAACTGACCGCCAGGGCGCCACTAGTCCGAAATTTGGAACTAGACATTTATTTTTAAGGGGTTACAGGATATGCGAATCGAATGCGCCGGACTAGCTCAATCAAGCAAATGAGATCTATGTTTTGTTCAGTGAGTTGGAAAGGTAGCAACAGAAAACAAAATCAACTAAGTAGATGAATAAATAAATAATTTTATTAAAAGTATGATTAAATAAACATAAATCTAAATAATAATCTTTAAAGCACACTTAAAATATGTACTACATATACATACGTCAAAATTAAATTTAAATATTTTATATGGCTTTGAGAGCGATTTTCTGTGCGTGAAAGAGTGCAAAATACTGACAGTAGCAGAAGTATTAGTAAGTATTCCGTGATCTCACGTAAGAAAAGGGAGGTTAGCTTCCTGCTTATAACCCATAGTTAGAAAAGGCTGAATCTCCGTATTTGAGATTTATGTAAGCTTATGTCGAAACCGAAGAAATGCGAAAGTAGCTTCCAAAACATTAATAATAATAAAAAGAGTGTTGAAAGTTATTACTTTCAATCGATTGACCTCCCTCTGAGTGAGACAGGCTAGGAGCTCACGATCTACCTATTGAAAGGGTTAAAACGATCGTACGTGCCCCTAATAAACGAATTGGAAGCTTGAAGAAATAAAACTAAGAACTATTATAAATAAAGTTTCACGACATAAGGAGAACTAATAATAAAATGGGTCACGAGCCAGAAGTCAATTAAAATAGTCTGTAATATCCAGACTGCTTTCTATAAAAAAAAGAATGTGAGATTATAAATAAACTACTATCTTACTTACTAAGACTTAAATAGGACGGACAGTAATAGGTTTGAAACTAGCACTCGTTAAAAAAAAAAAAAATCAAGCACAAAGAAATCGAATTACATAAGATATAACTTTAAAAAAAACATTTATATTTAAAAAGGGAACAAATCTAAGATAACATTATTTAAATTGCAAAAATGTAAGGTACCTTAATAATTTATTTCAATGCTAGTGCACTAGACTTCTTAGGTTAGTCCGTTGCTCTGGATTCACTGACGGTAGGCTTGGGCGAGTTGGTTAGTGGTTTCTTTGGAGCCGGTTCTTATGGCATTGTAGGCAGTTAATGGAGACACAGGACGTCCGAACCTGTCCTGGCGAAAAGCTTAGCACATCATGGTAAAGAAAATATTCTTGCTGTAGGTTTAATGTTCATTCTAGGTAGAATAATTACTGGATCAGCTTTCAGAATATGCAGGAATCGTTCTTTCCAAGTATTTTGGCAGGAATCGTGCAATTCTCCTGTCAGAGTTGGTGTCTGTCTCTTTGCGCTGGTGCAAGTATTCTAGCTGATGCCAGTATTGAAAGCTAGTCCAAGATAATCCAATGGCCTGATTCAGCCTGTTATATCTGAATCATATCTCTTAAACCAATTACCAAACTTTTTCTTTTTAATTAAAATTTAAAAATTCTCGATCTAGATAACAATAGTTATCTAATTAACGAAATAAATTGCCCTTTACAGATCTAGGAATTAACTAATGAAAAATTCTTTTCTTTTTGTTTTCTTTCTTTTTAATTAGCCTTATCAATCTAAATCCCCAAATCTGAAAAGCAATCTATTTGTACACTTTACTTTTACATAAATTTAACAAAAAAAAAAATCTTAGTTTTCTTTTTTTTTTTTCAAAATTAAAATTAAAAACCAAATATAACTGTGGTATTAAAATATAATTCCCACGCACATACATATATATTTGTACAAGCATTAAAAAAAAACTTTTAATCAAGTTTTACAAACGAAACCTTATATAAAAATTTATTTTATTTTCTTCACCCCTATAAAACTATAATTTTTGTAATGGTGTCTTAAACATCCATTACAACTGCCTCTCCGTCATCACAAAAAAAAAAAAAAACTTAGTTGACTTTGCTCTGCCTACCACTAACCAGTTTTCTCTAAGTTTGTTCTCACTTTAAAAAAAAATCAAATCCGTCCGACTACCCTAACGAATACTATTTTAAATCATTTGTAAGTAACATAAATTTTCAGGAATATACTGGCGATCTATTAAAATAACTATTTACAACAAAGTAATACAATTACGATTTACACTATACTTTTTATTAAATAAAAACGAACATAATTTAAAATATTAAACTCTAATATTGTTTACCACACACATATATAGTTGTAATTATATAATATTATTTACAAAATTCATTCAGGCTTATCACCTACGTCGAAATAAATTTCTATTCTCAACTCGTAGTCCAATTACAAATCCTTTGTGGTTTTTTTTTTTTTTAGCATCACGTCCGATCAATATCACTTACGCTCGGTCAGGCGGTTCTTTCTTTATTCTTACTGACTCTCTAATGTACGTTCCTTTTCCCCTTCTATCTATTCCTTGTTTATAATTTATTGCCTTGTCTCTTTCTCGTTCTGTTTTATCTTGTAGCTCGTATATCTTACGACCCTTTAGCCAAGCAAAATATATTTGTTCAATGTGTCCCACTTTAGTACAGCCCACCTCGTTAATAAGAAATGGAACGAATCCCTCTTCTATAGTCTTTTCAAATAAAATTGCTCTATAGATAGCTTTTATCTCTGCCTTAAAATCATACTCCTTAACTTTTTTCTTAACTCTCTTCTTTTCAAATTCATATTCACAACCACTAGATATTTTAACCAATTTATTTTTAGTTTCTTGCAGAAACTCTTTTACGTTATTCTCTGTCTTTTGATCTGCATTTTCTATCTCACCACCTATCTGCATCCAATCTCTACCAACTTCTATCTCTATTTCTACCTTGCCTGTTCTAACGCTATCCTGTTCTAATTCATCTTTCATGTCTTTTGCCTCTTCCTTTACTATTTCAACTTCCTGAACCTCCTTATTCGAATCTTTCTCTATGGCGTCTATAGCTGCCTGATTTTTGTCAACTGTCTTCAATATTTCCTGTCTCATTCCTTTCATTTCTGCTCTCAGCTCCTCCAGTATTGTTTGTTGACTCCGTTTTATTTCTATATTTTGTTTTGTTATATTTTGTTTCATTTCTATTATCAACTTCATCATCATCTTCATCATCGTCTGTGTCTCGCTCTCTTCTTTTTCTACTATCTGGGGGTGTTTAAATGAAACTGGGCTCTCTTCCCAACCTGCCTCTCTATCGCTTTCTTCTTTAGCTTCCATTTTCAAAATAAACTTAGCTCCGTTAAATCTATTTTTTTTTATTCCAAATTACCAACTGAACTTTTCTTTTAAATCTGTTTATTAACTTTTTTTTTATTTATTTAATCTTCAACAGCTAACTTTATTTTATTTTTACAAAGCAAACTTAAACTCTTTACTTTTTTAAAAAAACTTTACGAACGTCGAACTAATTAATAAACTCTTTTTGAATATCAAAACATTAAATACGGACAGATCCGAAACTACCTGCATCTTTCCATCAACTTCTATTCTACCACTAACTTTATTTCACCTATTTTCGCCTACCGTTTCTGTTTATTTTTCCCAACCACCCGAACAAAACATCTCACGTAAAGTTTTAATATCGGCTCCCACGTTTGGTTGCGCCAAAAATTACTATCCTATATACCGGACAAAAGCTTTAGACTCGCATAAACTGACCGCCAGGGCGCCACTAGTCCGAAATTTGGAACTAGACATTTATTTTTAAGGGGTTACAGGATATGCGAATCGAATGCGCCGGACTAGCTCAATCAAGCAAATGAGATCTATGTTTTGTTCAGTGAGTTGGAAAGGTAGCAACAGAAAACAAAATCAACTAAGTAGATGAATAAATAAATAATTTTATTAAAAGTATGATTAAATAAACATAAATCTAAATAATAATCTTTAAAGCACACTTAAAATATGTACTACACGTACATACGTCAAAATTAAATTTAAATATTTTATATGGCTTTGAGAGCGATTTTCTGTGCGTGAAAGAGTGCAAAATACTGACAGTAGCAGAAGTATTAGTAAGTATTCCGTGATCTCACGTAAGAAAAGGGAGGTTAGCTTCCTGCTTATAACCCATAGTTAGAAAAGGCTGAATCTCCGTATTTGAGATTTATGTAAGCTTATGTCGAAACCGAAGAAATGCGAAAGTAGCTTCCAAAACATTAATAATAATAAAAAGAGTGTTGAAAGTTATTACTTTCAATCGATTGACCTCCCTCTGAGTGAGACAGGCTAGGAGCTCACGATCTACCTATTGAGAGGGTTAAAACGATCGTACGTGCCCCTAATAAACGAATTGGAAGCTTGAAGAAATAAAACTAAGAACTATTATAAATAAAGTTTCACGACATAAGGAGAACTAATAATAAAATGGGTCACGAGCCAGAAGTCAATTAAAATAGTCTGTAATATCCAGACTGCTTTCTATAAAAAAAGAATGTGAGATTATAAATAAACTACTATCTTACTTACTAAGACTTAAATAGGACGGACAGTAATAGGTTTGAAACTAGCACTCATTAAAAAAAAAAAAAAAAAATCAAGCACAAAGAAATCGAATTACATAAGATATAACTTAAAAAAAAACATTTATATTTAAAAAGGGAACAAATCTAAGATAACATTATTTAAATTGCAAAAATGTGAGGTACCTTAATAATTTATTTCAATGCTAGTGCACTAGACTTCTTAGGTTAGTCCGTTGCTCTGGATTCACTGATGGTAGGCTTGGGCGAGTTGGTTAGTGGTTTCTTTGGAGCCGGTTCTTATGGCATTGTAGGCAGTTAATGGAGACACAGGACGTCCGAACCTGTCCTGGCGAGAAGCTTAGCACATCATGGTAAAGAAAATATTCTTGCTGTAGGTTTAATGTTCATTCTAGGTAGAATAATTACTGGATCAGCTTTCAGAATATGCAGGAATCGTTCTTTCCAAGTATTTTTGGCAGGAATCTCAGTGCAATTCTCCTGTCAGAGTTGGTGTCTGTCTCTTTGCGCTGGTGCAAGTATTCTAGCTGATGCAAGTATTGAAAGCTAGTCCAAGATAATCCAATGGCCTGATTCAGCCTGTTATATCTGAATCATATCTCTTAAACCAATTACCAAACTTTTTCTTTTTAATTAAAATTTAAAAATTCTCGATCTAGATAACAATAGTTATCTAATTAACGAAATAAATTGCCCTTTACAGATCTAGGAATTAACTAATGAAAAATTCTTTTCTTTTTGTTTTCTTTCTTTTTAATTAGCCTTATCAATCTAAATCCCCAAATCTGAAAAGCAATCTATTTGTACACTTTACTTTTACATAAATTTAACAAAAAAAATAATCTTAGTTTTCTTTTTTTTTTTTTCAAAATTAAAATTAAAAACCAAATATAACTGTGGTATTAAAATATAATTCCCACGCACATACATATATATTTGTACAAGCATTAAAAAAAAACTTTTAATCAAGTTTTACAAACGAAACCTTATATAAAAATTTATTTTATTTTCTTCACCCCTATAAA